>DF240788.1:68760-100674 GCA_000507305.1 Breviolum minutum Mf 1.05b.01
TAACACATACATACCAGTACATCACATCTGCATAGTGTTTTATGACCCAAAAAGCCCCCATTCTTCTTTTTCAGAGTGACTTTCAGACTACAGTTTTTCCTGCCGGGTTCCCCCCATTCTCCCCACTGCAAAAAAAATCGGCCGCACCCATCGGGCAATTGGGTCATGTCCCGCATGCGGTAAAAAACCCGACGCAACCTGGGAAGCTATGGACCATGGCTCGGCTGAGGGTTTCAGGTGGGGTCTGGGCGTTGGCGTTTTTTGGCGTTTTGAATCTGAAGAAAACCAGGGTTTTTTTGCCCTGTTTTTTTTCAATGGCCCTGGGGTAGGAAAACACATCGACATCACCAAAAAAAAGGGGGGGTGGAAGAAAAACATCATTTTAGGCCCCTAGAAATGATTTTCGAAACAAAGACTTCAAAAGAGATATTCATCTCAAAGCCGGAGAAATGGAGTGATTTGAGGTTGAGGTAGAGTACCTACTGTTGGCTGAAACTCAGTTAAGACCAGTTGAGACTTAGTGTTCCCCATGAAGAAGCGACTACTTTACATCAAGAAAGGCCAAGTTGTTTTGTCCAAATCAGATTGGTCATTGGATGTTCATGGCTGTTCTGTGGCAGACTTAGTCCCCAGAAAACTAACATGTGCCATGTCCCTTTTGAAAATCAATGGTTGGTTCAGATGTATTTCCTATTGAAATAGTCCCTTTTTTGGGGGTTCCATGTTAGTTTTCAGGGGTGAAATATATCACAAAAATAACTGGGAAACCATCCACCCCTGGTATATCCATTGGGCTGGCAGACTCCACCATCCACCCCTGAGACTTCCCACTCTGCAAGCGCCTCAATACTCCCAAGACTGGGGACCGACCAAGTTGAAGGAAACACAGCTGGTGGTGGTGAACTCAGCCCAACAAACGGGTGCAAATTCACCCAGCTTTATCCCATACCTGGATAAAAGCTAACCTAGTTGGTGGTTGAACCAACCCATCTGAAAAATGTTCGTCAAAATGGGAATCTTCCCCAGGTAGGGGTGAAAATGAAAATATTTGAAACCACCACCTAGTAACATATATAACTCCTGAAAGTCCAATGGTTGGGTTGGATGATGACATGTCCTTACTTTTTCGAGGGCGAAAATGGCCTATGTTATTTTTTGGGGCGAACTTGCTGCTAGTTTCAGAGATTTGTAATGTGTGCAGTAAGAAACCTATGAAGTGAACTGAAAATTTGAATGGAATCAGATTTCACCAGCCAGAAATCGGCAGAGGCACAATACCCCAGATTCAAAAACCACCATTTTGAGGTGAACTATATGAAGCCACTACAATTCACCCAGATAGTACTAGAACATAGTTCTCTGTAATATGCTGCACTTTCCAGGAAACGCACATATCCCACCAAACGGGAAAACGAAAATCATCGACTCAAAAGTGTCAAACGGGAGGGGATGTTTGCTCCCAGCAGGATATTAATATACAACACCATCTTTTTGAACCAGCGGTAAGTCCAAGGAATCATCCACGAATGGCCAAAGGCCTTGGCGTAAACAGCCTCAAAGTACCAGAACCGCTGCTTACCCCATGTTTGTGCTTCCTTGGGCCCGGCATGTTAATCTTCAAAGGTTAAGTCTGGGTCCCTTTCTTTAGGCTCACCTGGCCAAGGTGGTTTTTTTCATGATTGACCCCAAGATTATATAGGTGGTTGCATGCTCAAGATGGTCGCACATCTCTAGTCTTCTCTTCTTGTTGGATAACCTGGAATTGTTCAACTTAGCTCCCCCAGTGTAGGGTCCACCCCTACCTGCCATCGTACCCTATGTCACCTTCCAACACTGTCGGCTGCTTCTTCTCCAGGCCGTTGCATTCCTGCAACGAGGGAATGCACCCGAGATGACGGGGGGACTGGTCTTCGTTTATTGAAAAGGGGCGTGTTTGATACTTGATATACTTACACAAAAAGAGTGCCTTTCGTAATTCAGTCAAATCCCACCTTGGAAAAAAAATCTATACGCTCTTGTATTTCGGATGCTCAAGAGACCAAATTGCTCGTGAGGGGGTCTTAAACAACTGCCAATTTCCTCAAAAGTAGATTGGTTTGATTACGGAAAATCACACCAGGTTTGGAATTTTGCGTGCCTTTCAAGAACTCATGGGAATCTAAGGGGCCCACCCTCCCAGTTCCATCCCCCCTAAAAACTAAAGCCTTATTAAGGGACTATGAAGTGGTTGCCTATGCTTGCTTGGCCCGCGTGTGATCCCTACACAGAATGAAGGCAGCGCTGGGCCTAATCATGACATTGTTCTTACGTCGTTCTGTGAAATTTTGTTCACTGGCCTTTGATGGCAGTAAGCATGGGTACTGTCTTAACAAATGCCTTAAGCATTGCACCAAAGATTTGACTCAAGTCATAACAAAGGGTTCCACTTCGATTGCCCAAACCAGGCCTCTTTTGTATCTCAAAACAGATTGACAGCTGCTGATTCAAACTTTCAATATTCAACCAAAGGCTTGGAAGCCTAACATTTGCCACAAGCTTTCAACGAATGATTGGAAACCAACATTCAGATCTCGAGGTACCATCTTCGGTGCTTGTTCTTCATGGTGGTTTTGTAACCCTCTAATAAGGCCGGCGATGTCTTCGGGGTTTCAACCGTGACATTGGGCGGCTGGGTCCCTTTAGATTCCGCAAAATTATCTGCTAGTCATATCTCTCTTCAACTCTTTGCCGTGAAAAATTCCAATGGGAAAAACAGCTGAGATGATGAAAGCTGAGGGAAAAGTAATTTGTAAAAAAAAACACAAGAATGTATTATCCCTACATGAATATCAACCATATAACCATCATATCAAGATCCACTCTTGTCTTGAGAATCATTCATTCTCTCTATGTCACATCATGTCATTATGTGTTGCATAGATCTAACAAAACAGGATGGATGTCAACCCTGGCAATCAGAAGCTTTGGAGTATCTTACCTCGCTCTGCGGCACTCAAACCAAGGGTCTCAAGGGGTTTTCTTTGGGTCTGGCAGTTGGGTCTTGAGGCCTCTCATGAGGCCTCTCATCTTCCCATTTTGTTTCCCCAAAAAAACGGATAAAAACTCATCCCACCTTCAATTTTTTGTTTGATACCCAAAAACATTGTTATAATTATAGTTATTTTTATTTACATAAACCCCCTCCCCCATGTTCGGTTGATGACTTCATCATCCCCAAAAAAAAATCTCCACCAAAAAAACGGGTGGAAAAACGTTGAGTTTAACCCGCCTCTCATGGCCTTGCAGAATCCGATACCTCGGGGTATCAAAGTGTGGATCATTCACCAAATGACAGTCCCTAAAAATAACAGCAGACACTCCCATTATACTGGCTGTTTAATAGGGATCCTTATAATGGGACAAAATAAACCAAAAGAAAATTAGTATTCCAACCATTGATCTTCAGGTGATATGTTGGTTTTCTGGAGGGTTTTTCATTTACACCACACCCACACCCACTTGAGCACTGACAAACAAAAACACTGTTTTTTTTTTAGGTTGTTGTATGTCGGGGGATGAAAAACTACCCAGTTATATAGGGATTATTTCAGAAACCATGAAATAAGGATCCCTATTATCCAACTAGTATACTGGAAAACAGGAGGGTTTTTTTTCGTGGCTCACTTAGAGTGTGGGCCCCACCCCTGCTAAGGTGGATGCCCAACCCAAGGTAGAAGCCCTGCAGACTGTCTGTCTTCTCAACCAGTCTTTAATGGATAGTTTCAGGGTAGGTCCTGGCCCTTTGGCTTGCGGAACTTGTGTTTTTTCCGGTGATAAGATTCGATAATGAATAATTCATAGGTATGATATCTAGGCAAAGGTAGTGGCAAAACGGTGGTGGTCGTGGGTAACTCACTTTTGCTAAAAAAAGAGCTCTCCCAAAAGTAGGGTTGTAACTTGGTTTTTCCTACAAAGAACCTAAGTTTAGGTCACGTGACCTAAGTTCCATCGGGCCACCCCTAATCTTTCGCAATCTCTTGTGGATTCGGGAAGGAGGCTCCAAGCGTTGCAGCCCCTCATCCCGTGGACCCTCCAAATTGCTGTCACAAGCTCTCTTTTGGTCCAAGTGTCACCATTGACCCAAAAAAAACATGTGTGTTTTTTTTCATAATGTGGCTTCCGGCTCCCGATGATCTTTCCAAAAAAGAGTACTAAGTTACTAAACGACTCACGAAGCATCTTGAAAAAAATTGCATCCGGCCTGGGTGTCCCGGACCAATCCACCCAGGACCATCCAAACAAACAAGAAGTATCCCACAAACGCTCAATACAATCTTCCGACCTGGCCGTTTTTTTCGGGTGAAGCATTTTTTCTTGCCCTTGGATATGTTTGAAAAAATGTGATGCAGTTCGGAAATGGTTGGAAGACTTCACAGGTGAAGCTGCTGCGAAGAAACAGCAAGTTGTGCAAATGCAGCAGGTCCGCGGGGAACAAAAATTTGCATATCATGCAGATTCGATACTGTCAAAAGATGTCAAAGGTATACTGATATTTCAATCAATACAACATGTATATACCATTGTTCTGCCAACATGATAACACTGAATAATGCATTTAAGAACTCATCACAACCCCCCCGGGGATTCGGACAAATGAGCCACAACGTTCACCTCGTGGTGAGTTAGCTACACTAAAAATGGGGGAGTTGAGGACTTCATTGGTATGGAAAACTTCGTGGAATCTGATTTTTTACGACTCTTTGGAGGGTGAAACTCCGCTTGTTCATATAGAAACCAGTTTGTGGCTGCATGTTTGATATGATTTCTTTGCAAAATAAATATATACATCTGGTCATATAACTGGATGTTGTCAATTTTTGTATTTTTTGTTTGAACCTTAGGATCAGTTGCTAACTGGAGAACAAGAACCCTACACTCATCAAAATAAGGGAGATATAGACATCAGGACCAGGGCTTTTCCAACCCACGGACAGCCTGCAACACAATGACCCAACGAAAAGGGTTCCCTAAAACCCATCGAATTGTCATCGAGGAAATGATACGCTTTGGTGGGATTGGGGTATTGGTTGCTTGGGCGGAAAATATTTCGGAATTTTGGTGTCTCAGTTTGTTCCCGAAGACCAACATGGACACAAAGAAGGATGGTTTGCAAGAGGAATTTCCATTCAACTATGGGGATTTATAGGGTTTATGTTAGTTTTCGAGGGTGTAACCTTTACGAAAGGTGAATGTCTTTGAGGGCATGAAACCCAGCAAGTCATGATCCAATTTTTGTTGTACCCCAAATGATGGGAGGTAAGCATCCCATGACATTCATAAAGGGCATTCCTTGCATTCCAAAGCGGTGGGAGGATTCATACATTACCAACCCCCCCCCGAAAACTAACATGGACCCTGAAAATCACCCCTTCGAAGAGCAAAATCATCTTCCATCCACCTTCATTTTTCGGTTCCATGTTACCCTCCCCAAAACTAATAGGAAATGCCCCTGACCCTGAAAATAGGCCATCCCAGCCCCAAAAGGAAACTTTTTCGTATTCGAATCGTCCATTTCCAGGTGTTTTTTGCTGTTAATTTCAGGGTAATTTTCCAGGATGTAATCAATGGGTGTTTCTGGTTCCCCCTAACAGGTGGTAGGTAGCATATAACCAGCCAAAAGGCAATATATAAGTGGTATATAAGTGGTATATACTGCCAATTGAGGGATTATATATATCACCGATCCCATCTATTAAGGGGAACCAGAAACCACCAATTGATGTAACTGAGCATCCTGCAAGGCCCCGAAGAAATGGATACAACAGAAACTCGGAAAGTTGCCCGACAAGGAGCCATGCTGCTACACAATGGGTCTGTCAGTGCATCATACCTCAGCATTCCCCCAGTGATGTGCCATATATTTGTTATACAGGAACAACATATATAGCTAGGCCAGGCTGTTTTTTTAAAGATCGCATGGGTTTAGATATATAAAGTTAAAATACTCTACACTATATATCACTGACTATATATGTTAAATGTAAGTATTATGATTATGTGTATACAGGATATAATTTTGTATTGTAGCATTTATAGGCTACGGTAGCCTGAGAAGTTTCATCCCAAGAAGCGGTGGGACTGAAACCGGACATAATTAAAAACCCGTTTCGTACAAACCCGCTTCAGCTTAGAAACTCCAGGAAATGTGAGGGAGATGCCACCACCTCTTTGGAGTCTCGAAAAAGAAAAATTGTGTCCCAAAGTACCTTCACTTTACGACCGGAAACTTATCTAACAGGTCTTGAGATAAGATGTTAAAACTCATGCTTTGTTGAACATCCACATGTCTTGTCTTCCCCTTTCAACCACAATCACCACGGCCAAGGACAACAACAACAACAACAACAACAACAACAACAAACCAACAAACCAACAAACCAACAAACCAACAAACCCAAAAAATCCCAAAAAACCAAACAGAAACCAAAAAAACCAAACAGAAACCAAAAAAACAATGTTTACTCTGATAGTTAAACGTTAACCCACTTTCTATTAATCTTTCTTTGAGGTTTTTTTCGCCCACCATCCATCCACATCATCCACCTCCTTTGGGAGCCGAATGACCTCTCCATACATTTCAAGACTTGGTCTGGATCGCACAGCCTGGCCCCAGATGGGTATCGCTCAAGGGTGGAGGTCATTCCAGCTCCTTAGCTCCCCCAATATATTTGAGTTGGTAGGAGGTACTGCTTCCAAGAAGTTTCAATGATTTTGCTGCACTGCAATTGGAAGCTGCAATTCTCCTTGATAATTTGCTGTCTGACTCAACCAATGTGATACGACGTATGGTTTGAAACTTAAAGATTGCATAAGCCATTCGTTTCATCCAGAAGGAAAGTTGCCTTTTGGACAATTAAACGAAAAGTATCATTTGGCAATTTCAAACCGGTCATGTCATTTTTTGCCAAGACCTTTCGTTGCTACCATCACCAGCTTTCCTGAAAAATTCTGGAATTGATGGATTACTCCCTGGAAATTGAACATAGCCCCTGAAAATATACCATCCCAAAAAGGAAAGTAGTATTCCAACCATCTTTTTTCATGGGCTATGTTAAACTTCGGGAGTGTAATATTGAAAAAAACATCGAATTCTGGTCGATATATTCTTGCCTCTCATAGGCCTCATAGAGATTCTGGTCATCCCACGACCTCTGCCGAAGATGGCTGCTAAGCCCCAAAAAAAACACGACGATCACGGGGTTTTCAGTGGAGGAAAGTGCCATGGAGCCCATAGATTGACAGGTGAGGGTAGCTGTGACAAAAATGATGGCGAACTTCCAGAACTTCAGATTGACATTGAGCCAGTCTACCCTGTGATTTTGAGGATTCTGGGGTTCTTTAGCTGCTCATTTAGTAGGAAATACATCATCCATGGCTTGCGTTCCTGTCGCCAATCCGGTGACGTGTCCATGACTAGCCAAAAGGCGGGCCAATGGACAAATGACGAAACTATGAGGCAATGAGACTATCTAGCTGCAAGGTCCCTGGCTCCTTAGCTCCCCCAATATCATAGCGTAGCAGTAATGAAAAAAGCTTGGGATTCAGAATTTTTTGGATTTTCCTGATTTTTCGACCCATGCGAAAAAAAACGGATTGCCCAACATAAAAACACCGGAGGAAAAAGCAAAAAATCACACCGGTGAAAAAAAAAGCCAAGCCAAGCCAAGCCAGGCCAGGCCAACGACCAAATGGAAGGTGAAGAAGGGGATTCCGGATTTAATTTTACTGTCAAAGTTCTCAGGTCCCAAGTCCCAATTCTTTTTCCCTCCCTGAAACGAACAGACATTTTTCGCCCCCTGAAAATTGCGATGGTTGGAAATACGAAAAAAGTTTCCTTTTGGGGTTGGCAAAAAGGCCTATTTTCAGGGACGAATTTGGGAACTGTTAGTTTTGGGGAGGGTATATAAGTTCTAAAAAAAAATCATATCAAAAAATCAAAACATCCTGGCTTTCACGGTGAATCCCCGTGGTGTTTTTCCCGGTCAAATTATTGGACTGAAAAAATTTCACACCCAACTCCACACCTTTAGACCTTCAGGGCACTTGAAGCGTAGCAAACCCTTCTCGTCCACTTGTTACACTCCGGTAAAACTAACAAATCGCCATGGAAAATCCCAATATTTCCACGGTGAAGACCATCCAAATGCTGAATTTTGCAGCCAGCTAAGTTAGTTTACTGGAGTGTAATGGAAGAAACCACGAAACCAGTTGCAGCCATATGTGACCACCCTGTATGGTAACAAAAACGGAAGATGCTGTTGCCATTACTGTTGATGGAAGAAACCCTGCACGACCTCTGATGCATAAAGCCTTGTAAATGCTGGGATAAACTACCAACCTCAACTGGTTAGCCGGATTTCTGAACCATCAACAGCATCAACTGGTGTTTCACACCCGATTTCGACCGAGCCAACATCTATCACTATTGACTTCACCAACCCCCCGGACCTTGGAACAACCAGGATTTGGAATTTTCTTTGGATACATGGGATTCTTGTTTATATAGATGCCACCAAGGTCTAAGGTCTCCATTAAAAACACCAGGCAAACCTCCGATCCACTGATCTCAGCCGCCCAACGCTGCAAAACTGTTGGCCCTCAGGTGCAATTTTTGGACTGTTTCGGTGGGGAAAAAACCCCAAAGGTGCAGTTCAAAATGACCCGAACATCGAAACATCATAGGCCTCCCCTAGCGAAAAAAGCGCTGTCAGAAAACGAGCCCATTATCTGAGCAACAACAGAAAATGCAAGGGGAAATCCATATATTGGCAAAGCTAGTTGTCGTAACCTTCACTCTGCCTGGCATCTGCCTCCAACCCCATCCTTCATTCATGGTGGATTTTCCAGCCAGTCATGTTATATAGTTTTCTGGGGGATATGTATCTTTGGTGTCAAACAAAAAAAACTTTCGATCTCCCCACGAAAAAACTGTGGAAAACTCTCGCGAGGTCCGAGGTCCGCGAAAAATCATATCCAAAAGGCCCCTCAGGTTTCCCCCACGCACAACAAAGGCGTGGAACAAAAGGCTCGGACCAACACCTGTCAGGGTTTTTGTTTTGTGGGGCTGAGACTTGACAGATTTGTCACATTTGCTTCCAAGAAATAGTGAGATTTCTGGGCAGTTTTTGATGTTGCCCCACTACTTCGGAGTGAGTTTTTGCTAGTTAAGCAGCAAAAGAATTGAGGATGTTGGCCTGATTTTTATTTTGCTTGCCTAACTTTCCAATTGCCTTCCAAGGGACGTTGGAAGATTGCAGTCACAACACAAAGGTTCGGTCAACACCTCATTGAAGCAGACCTAGGTTCAAGTCAACACCCAAAAAAGACGTGGAGCATCGGATTTTCACAATACAAAGGGAAGAAAACAAGGCCTATACTCGAGTTCTACCCTTTTTGGTACCTCAAACGAAAAAGAGGTCCCGATTTTTCGCAACAAAATCTGTTGACCGTACCGGTGACGAAAAAAAGCATCCACAAAAAATTCGTCAAAAGAAAAAAAAACATCTCTCATTGAAGTCCTCAAAAAATCCACCTTTTTTTCGATTTTTTGGGGGAAAGGAGAGCAACCTCTTGATGCAGATGTGTTGTTGTTGATGGAGGAAATGGATGATGAAACCCTGTAAATAATGGGATAAACTACCTATCAACTGGTGCAGGATTTCTTCCATCAACAGTTTTTGTTGTTTTTTCGTTTTTTTTCGTACCATCAGAAGTTGAATCGGGAATTCCTCGGTCAAAATGGCCCCTGTTTTTTTACGGTTCCCCATGTTTTCCCCAGGCACTCCGCACCATGAATCTCCCACACCCGGTGTGATGCAAGCCATGTGAACGGTGCCATGTCAAGGTGATTTTCTAAATTTCCGCATGGGTCTCCGATGGTCATGAAAATACCCATGCTTTTTTTTTAGCGAAATCATGTGCGGTACTGTAAAACCCAGGAAGTATTTACCAAATGAATAGTTACCAAAGATATAAGTACCAAATATTGCAGCGGCAACCTTGCAGATTTCCAACATGAAAATATCTTTCATTTGCCTACGACAAGCTCCAAGCATGCTTGAGCTGTGTGTTTATACATGTTTTGTTTACCTGCATAATATATAATTTCATATATATATATATATACACGCATGTATCTGTATATAGGCTTGGCTGTCAAAATGTTGGTTCCCCTGAGTTCGGTGGGTATTACCCCAATGGGGCCCGCTTTTTATTCCCAGTACCTGGACCTTTCGTCACCATTTTTGACCCATGGTCTTGAGCCAGGAAATCCCCAGAGCGGTGACCGGTGATCAGAAAATGGCCAACCCACCAACGAACTCGGTTCGAACCTGGAACCCAAACGACCCTTGTTTTGATTGAAATTTCGGCCTTGTTTTGGGGGGTTGACCTTCAAAAATAGAGGTCATTTGGGTTCCAGGAAGTCTCTGAAAACGAAGCATTTCCATCTTCGGAGTTTGTTTTTTTTTCACCTCGAAGGGACGATGATTTGTTTTTTCTAGGAGATTCCAGTGCTTTCTTTTTTTTGGAATACATGTTTTGATACCCATTTTGCACTCAGGCATGTGATCCATTCCTTCATTGCCAGTTTCCTTGGTTTCTTGCAGTTACTGTAATCATTGATAATCACAGTTGGTGCTTTACTGCGGTTTGTTGGAAAAAAAAACGGGCCCTTTTATCAGAGCTGAAAATGACTGGACACCTTCAAAGGGGAATATCTACATCTTCACCAACTACAGGGCAAAGTGTCCATCATACGTAGAAACAATTTTTCAATCTTCTGATGTCAAACTACATGAATTTTACTCCCCCGAAAACGAACATGTTGCACCTGAAAATGGCCCCCCTGGAAAAGGAGATTCATTTTGGAAACCATCATGTTCAGGTTCCGGTCAACCACTCCCAAAAAATCCACCCATGCCATTGTGACCATCCAATGGCGGCTTTAAACTGTATGCAGCATCAGTTGTGGATATCAGCAATATCCAGTGGGTTTAAACAGGGTTTTATCATCCCAAGATGGTTAATGTGCCAGAGATGGTCCAATTTCTTCTGAAGCTATCACCTCTTACCACATTGATTTTCTGACGCCAACTGGCCAAACGAAAAAGGCGCTTTGACAAAGTTCCGAAAAAAAAAAAAAAAACTGAGCCACGAAAAAAAAACACCCTCTTGCTTTCCGTAAAACTGGTTGTTTAATAGGAATCCTTATAATGGGTTATTATAATCCCCACATAACTGTGTAGTTTTTCATCCCCTTTATACCCTAAACAACCAGGGGCCCTTTTCTCATTGCTCACCTAGGGAAAGCCAACAAACCAACGAATTGAACCATCGCGGGGTGCCTCGAAGACGTCACAAATGGATGCAAAGGTTCCAATGTGACCGCCAACCTCAGCTGTCGAGGGAGGCAGGCCATACCAACCGATGGATTTGAAAGAAACAGTTGTCAATGAAAAATTGAATGGGACCGAATCCCAACGGACCCCTAAGTAAGTTGCTAGAACTATTAGATACTCAGGTTTAAACGGTCCGTTCAGTGGGTCCTGTTGGAGATTTCTTGGAAGTTGGGATTGGTTTGGTTGGAGTCCACACCGGTCAACAGTCACCCAGGAAAACATGACTTTTTTTTGTGGTAAGGGGGGGATCCCTATAAATCATGAGAGTATATCTTGAACATAGAACATTTGACACTACCCCTGTTAAGATGAACACTGTGCACCCAAGCCTGCCAATATGTATATATATATATATATATATGTATACATATATATATATATATATCCTTCATTTTCTACTGTTACTTGGGAAGGGGGACAACTTAATGGATTGGCATCTTCCAAATATAGAAATAAGGATTCAAAAGTTCAAAAATGCACCCAAGTTCGTAGCTGGTGTTTTGTCACCGGAAGGCTTTTTGCAATACCCTCCCCACCCAAAACATTAAATCCAGATTTCGGCATCCGAAATTTCAAAATCATCCGCATTTCTCCGAAAACTCAGATGACAATGGAAAACCAACCCTTTGAAGATGTATCTCCTATTAAAAATTGTGATTTTCCGTTGCCACGTTCGTTTTCTGCAGAGGTATCTATGCAAAATTCCAACCAGCACGCATTAAAGGTGACCCGGTTGCCTTCACCCTTGGAAGTCCAATCCAACAATGGTCAATGACAATCCAATCCAGTTTAGCACTGACTTGAGGATTGCTTCTTCCCATGTTTATCCCATCATTTACCTGTGTGGTGAATAAAACCTATCAAATCTAATCTCCTGAATATCCTGGATTCAAAGTTTCAAAACCTTCTACATGTCCAACAAAAAGAAGCCACACACCAATTCCTCCCCCCCCCACCCAAACACTCTCGGGCTCCCCGGACCCCCGCCGCGCGGCGGTTGCCGTCCGAAACCATCACTGCAGCATTCCAACGCACTAAGTTGGAAATGCGACTCTCCTCCAAACCCCCGCGTTTTTGTTGTGTTCTTCCATTGGATCAACTCACCACCTAGCAGTCACAGTCACCACCAAGATTATTACGTTTTTGAATACAGGAGTCCACCTTTGCCACGGGGAGTAGATCCAAGTTATCCCCCCTTTTTTCCTAATGAAAAACAACAACTTCACACCTACATGTGGGATAATTTGCTGAGGGTATACCTTCTGGCGTCAACTATCAAGCAGCTGGCTCGAGACTTCCGTGTCAAATTCGAAATACATCGATCCTGTCACAATCCGGGCAATCAATGTATTTGTTTATTCTATTTGATGGTTAGCTGGTCAGTGGCTTCAGCCAATATCACCTACAAGAGCTGATTTCGGTGGATTTCAGGTCCCTCGGTCCCGGTCCCTAATTTTGACACAAGGAGATCCCTCAAGGAGAAATCCGAGAAATCCTGCGTTCCTTTTATTAGGAAAGCTTGATTCAGAACTATATCTAGAATCTAGACTTCGACCAAGGCCCCTTACCAAAAAAAAACATACAACCACCAAGGGTTCCTTTAAAAATCGCATGTCCTCACAAAAAAAAAAGCGGGTGAGAAAAGGTGCTGAGAAAATTCGGAAGAAAAAAAAAACATCACCTTCCTTTTTTTTCTAGGCTACCAAAAAAAATACAACTCATGGTCCCCTGGCTCCCCCAGAACTCCAACCCCCCCGGCTCCAACGTCAAATCCCCAGGATACTCAGGCTCCACATTCGTGGGAATGGTGTTGCACCTGTTGGGAAGGTAGTTGGGATGGAAATCCAGACGATTTGGAGTCTTGTGGTGCAAGGGGTGGTGACAGAACGTCACCAGTTACACCGAATTTTGGAAGAATCGCAATGGATATAATGGTTCATGTGAAAAGAATCCAGAAATATCATTGTGTGACTCTGTGTGTGTGTTTTTTTGCAGAGTTTTTGCGAACTGAATAACCAGACTTTAAGAGCAAAACCAACAGCCATTTTTGAGTAAGGGTTTTGGTGCTCCCTGCATCATTCCCCCAAGGGTTTTTGCAACTCCAACATCTGACTCCAAAAAAAAATGTAAGTTCTCGAAAAAGCTCTAACCCATCATTCAATTTCGAAATCTACCCTTTCTCCCATAATCATTTAAGTTTAAAATCACCCTTAAACGAAAGGAAACTCATATTTCGGAGATACTCCCATTTTCCCACTGAACCATGATTATGTGAGTCAGTGAGGGAGGGGTAAAAAAAATTCCCTTAGCATCCTGGCTTCTCAACATTTCCCCCCCTCCCTTGGCTTTCCTTTTCTTGCCGACTTGCATTTGAATCGGCACCGCGACTCTCAAACGGCCTGGCCCCCACACGGGGTGGGAGGGTAACCCCCCCACCGATTGCGAGTCGCTACCAGGATGGCTATATTTTTAGTAAAAGATCCCAACCCAAACCTTCAAAAATTGCCACTGTTACTGGGTGAAATATATATATATATATCTTCTCAATCATCTAAAGCATGAATTTCGAGAATTGTAAAGCAATCTTTGTTGAATAGTGAATTTAGAGAATTCAAAATCATCTCAAATGCTCATATATCTCAATCGCTTATTGTGATGAGTCTATGAATCCAGATAAGTTGCCAAGCTTTAAGGAAATCCCAAGTTCGTAGCATGAAAGTGGTCTTAAAAACTCTTAAAACCAAAACAAAAGGCGTTTGTTTGAGATCTCTTAGTATTGGCACATCCATGAAACGCTTTTTGTTGGCCAATTGTTACCTAACATACTGAGTGCCAAGATGCACAGAAAGGCCGTATCATTGAAAGATACATACCGTGGCTTCCAGCAATCCGCGTCCACCTGCGTTGTGCGGATCTGGTCGCACCACTATGTTCAACCTTGGTGCAATACGCATGGGGAAGACATCATTAACGGGAATTATCACTCTTGTCGATCCTCATCCTCATCATCATCATCATCATCATCATCATCATCATCATCATCATCAACCAACAAGAAAGTAACAATCATCAATTTACTATCTATATGATGTACATACTATATGTTATAATATGTTATATATATATATACATCTATCATATGTACGTACATTTACGTATGTACGATCATGAGATTTAGGTATGTTTTGCTATGTTTTGCTTTTAAATTTCGAACTTATATTAAAAAACGTTTGTGACACCGTCATGAACACCACCCAGCTATTCCCAGCAGCACCTGGCCCCAAGCATTTCCTAAGGTCCTAGGAGCTGATCTAAGAAATGCGTCAGCAGCGCATCAATGGAGACACCGCCTCTTAGGAAGGGAAAGCCCGCCCTTGGGATCGAAATGGGGTGTTCCAAATATCTTGGCACAGCATGGGTTCCCGGAAGTTGTTTTTCTAAAAAAAAAAACGTACATTTACATCACATCTCGGAAAATCCAAGAAAGTTTGAGGGGAAATATTCCCACATCTTCCCTTTTGCCAGGCATTCATTTGGCTGATGTCTCTTCGTCAGGCCTTCCCTGCTGTGGATGCCCCTTCCGGTGACAATCACCAAATCTCCTGGCTGTTGGGCAGCCAGGTTTCGACGGCCGAAATTTTTCAGCGAAACTCATGGCACTCCAAATGGAAAAAAAAACAAACGAATGCCAGCTGCTATGCTTGGCCGCCAAACGAATGTTGCCAGGTAAAGAAACCAGTTAAACCATAGTAAACCATCTTGGGAGCCTTGAAAATTCTTGTACTATACTATACTTGTCAGGTTATTTAGTTATTTACATCGACTCCAAGGGTGGCAATGGACTCCAGGGGTGGTAACCGTTTCACCAACCATTCCCCAAGATGTCCGCTTCCAACTCCTGGAGGTTCTGGTGTCGACACCAGCAACTGGTGGCACACAGCCACCTGCGCAGATTCTCGAGAAAAGTCATGCAAGTCCTGCTGCGAAAGCCAGGATGTGTTGCGATTGAATGCTTGGTGGCCGGAAACTTTTTAGAGGTTTTTAGAGGTTATCTGGTCAAGAGAATTATATGTCCAAAAAGTTCTAGTTCTAAATTTTGGAAATTCAGAGGACTTTTTTTTGTTGCTGGAAGAGTCATCATTTGTGGTCAACATGAGCAAAAAACGAAGGAGTGTACACTCACACTCCAGTGAAAGATGCACACTCCTTTCACCATCCACGGCATGGTGAAGGTGATTTGTGATTTCTTCCCAAAAACTACAGTAATCTCGGTGAATCACAAAATTTCCCCTTATCAACCACCACCATTCGGGTGACGTCACAAGTCATCGAGATCACACATATTTCACCCCAAAGCAATCTAGTTCCCCCTATGTTTGGAAAATCGCGAATATTTTTTTCGCAAGATGCAGTGGCTAAAATCCTGCACATGTGGATATATCAAGAGGGAAATACCCTCTGGTAAACTAACCAGAGGGAAAGGAAAATGGACCTTTTTGAAGATGTATTTATATGTATTTCCTATTGAAAATCATGATTTTCCATTGCCATGTTAGTTTACCTGAGTGTAGAGAAAGTTTCTCGCATCCTACAGGGTTTCAAGCATCTCAATTCTGCTGCATCAGAAGCATCCAACAGGTCCAACAAGTCCCACTGTCCACCCGGCCCGGTCCAACAAACGGCTGCCCCTCTCTCCAGGCCACCTTCGCGTTGCCATGGGCCGGGATTCGACATTCGGAACACCCCCCTCACCCCTAAGGATCCGAGTTCACCATGGTTGAAATACCTCAAAGAAAAAGGGGACCCCATTTGAAAGGGAAATGAATCATCATAATCATCTTCCAGTCCCAAATTTTTTTTTCAGGTGAAATATGTTCGTGTCTTTCAGGGGATGTTGCCTTCTGAAACAACAGGGAGACATGTTTTGGGACCTTTGCAATTGGAAAAAAAGTTCTTGGGGAAAGAGTACCCCCCCTAAACTAACATAGCCTCTGAAAATGGATGGTTGGAAGATGAAATTTCCTATCGGGAAGGCCTATTTTCAAGGGATATGTTAGTTTCAGGGAGGGTATCCCGCATCAGCCATGAGCCATGAGATTCAATCGTCCAGCCATGAGCCTTTTTTTGAATGATTTCATCGCTTCTGAAATTGGTGTCGTGTCATAAATCTTCTGCCCAATAGAAAAGCACCAAGAAAAAAAACACAAGTGCCGTGCCAGTGGTATCTGATTCCCAAAAAATAATGTTCATACTTTCCCAAAAACAAGCAACATTTTTGTTCCCAACGGAATCAAGGTTTCACCCAAAAAAAACACGAACATGTTGCACCTGAAAAAGGGGTGGGACCCCCTTGGAAAAGGAGATGTCCTATTGAAAACCATCCATTTTGAGGGTCCAGCCATTAGTCGGTCTTTCCAGCAGGTGGCAGGACCTCCCAACATATCTTCTCATTGGGTCTCCCAACACTCCGGCAGCTTTCCCTTCTCGATACACCATCAAGGCCTTCAAGCATGCGACCACCAGTCGAGGAGTCGAATGTTACATTCGGGTGCTGCAGCAAATGACTTTCTAGTTGGTGGCGTTCAATCCGTTTTTGAAGAAACAAAAAGGTCAATTCGATTAGATCATTTCCGGCAAGTAGGGATAAATACAAAAAAACAAAAAATCTTTGAAACCACCACCTTGCTTTGCCCAGCCCAAAAGCTGTACCTCAGCCATGCCCAGCCATCCCTGCCTCTGTCAAGCGTCCCGCCAGAACCAGGGGAGTCAATGCCTGATGATCCAAAAATGGCCAACTCAACTAATGATTAATTGTTGGTTTGGGTTGGTGGTTTGGGATTCCAAGGGTGCCCTTCAGTAACCCAATCCCTTTCATAAAAGAATCCAGGAATCCAAACCACCAACCCAACCAACAATTAACCATTAGTTGAACAACGCAGCAAGAAAAAAAACAAACGGAATCCCATCCTATGAATTTCCTAGGTTGGAATAGTAGGGCCTTCCCATCAGGCAGGATGATTTCAAGACCACCAAATAAGGGTATTTCTTACCCCATTCCGGTTGAAAAACGGTGTGGTGACTAAATTCCATTTGGAAATCTCAAGATCTCATCATCATCCCCATGATGCTTCACAGCCATCATTCACGAAATGCATTTCTAGCCACATCATCAATCGCCAAACAAAAACCATCCTGCCTTGTTTCAATTTGGGTCGAATTTCAACCATCAAAATTCCACTTTATCAAAAAAAAAACAAGACTTGCGGGAAAAAAAATGGGTTGTAGAAAAGAGGCCCTGAATCAAGCCGCCATACCTTGGTTTCACCAATATTTAGATCCATAGGAAACCATCTGTGGCAAATAGTTTCCGAAAATGTATAGAGCCTAGGGGACAGATCTGCAACCTTGAAAATGGACTTCATTTTCACACTCCAAAATTTCGATCCAGCAAATCCCATGTATCAAAAACTCTCACAATGGCTCCATGGTGCATTAAGTTTTTTCTCCATCTCTCCATGCGTTGCTTGTCTTGGGAAAATCGTTCCACTTGTCCATGCTGGCGAAGTTGTGTACAAGTAGAGTCCCGCAAAATGAGGTTTGGGATGGAACTAGTTGCTTTGCACAATTGTTTGGATCCCCTTCAAGATTAAGAAAGCACCACTCAAAACTCAGCTGTCATACCCCCCAAAAAAACACTGTCGTTTTTATTCGAGTTCCCTCTACATCCTCTTCCAATAAAAAAACAAGGGAAAATGGAAAAAGATAACCCCTGGGTTTTTTCCACCACTTAAAAAAACTGCGAAGCTCCCCCACCGCTGACGACGCTGACGCGACGTCATTTTTTCGGCATCCAAGAGGCTCGTTCCATCAACTCCTTCAGCGACAGTGGTGCCGTCGGCGACACCTCCATGGCCTCGAATCGCACCGATGGGAGATGGTGGTCGAGTGCCGCACCGGGAATCCATAGCCAGACACTCCCAATGGTATGGTATAGTTATTATCCATGTGAGACACCATCCTTTGAACGAATGTTGCAATTGAAATCCTTCATTTTTAATAAGGGATATCTTACATCTTCACATAACCATTTCCTAATCCTATGTTTCTTAACCAAACTTCTCCCCCTTACAAGGATCCACTTCCCAAAATCCTGGCAGGTTTTAGGTGAAAGCCACCGGCCATTTTTGGTGGCCACTGTTGCGAAAGCAGCCCCAAAAATCTCCCCTTCACCCAATCAAGGGTAGGAAAATGCCACAGTTCGCAACGTGAATCACCTAAGAGCACCTAACCACTGATTGACCTGTAACGGATACAAAATCATAACAAGGTCTAAGCGTGCAGGTCAACCATTCAATTCTACAAAATATTCAAAGCATAGATTTCACATGTATCCATGTATGCAAATGCAATCCAATAAAATGCCGCTATAAACAGCAACAACAGTAACAACAGCAATTAGGCAACCACCTTACAAACCTTATAATTTGGTATACCTAGAACCCAAATGGGGCCCCTTGTTTTGGCGTTTTCGGGCCTCCATTCCCAACTCCAAGAGCCATAAGGCCATTTGCCAAGGACCGTCCCCCGCACCCAAACAGGTCAGCCTCGGGAAAAAAAATGGCGATAGCACCGCCAACGGCACCAAGCACATCTCCCGCAAACTGATTGCTTATAGTGACCATATATACTGATTTTGGTTCATGGGGATGTTGATGATAAGTGGGCGTATTTTTACCAATTCCTAATGTGAATGGGTAGTAATCCGGAAACATCATACCGTTGATGGGTTCTGAAATCCGGCTCACCAGTTTGAGGTGAAGGTCGTTTATCCCATTGTTTACAACGGGTTTTAGCACCATCCCAGGTGGTGATCGCTGGATTTTCTTCCATCAACAGTATCAAAATGAAAATCATCGCGTTGAAAAGGAAAATCATCGGAACCAGCCACCCACATGTTGGGGTTCCAGCCATTAGTTTTTCGGGGATTTAAATCCTGAAACACCAACCCGCAAATGACAAATGAGCAAGGTTCACAACCCCTTGGCTGACATTCCATTCCATTTTACTGGTTGGTTCACAGGGATCCTTATACTGGTATGTCAGAATCCCCATATGACTGGGTAGTATAATCCCAAAAAAAATACACTACAGAAGCAGGGTTCTGGTCACTGCTCAAATTTAGGGCTGATTCGCTGTAGGTGAAAGCTTGTTACTAGAACATGAAATAAATAGTTTAACATAGTACCCCTGAAAAAAATGATAATGATTTTGTAAGACTACTTTTTTCAAGTCCAGGTGGCTCAAATCAAACAATTGATTAGTTGACATGTTTTTCCAACGAATGCGTATTTTGTGAACCCTCCGTCTGAAGCTGAAAAACATTGGATTCTAAATAATAGAGAAATCATGTGGAATTATGATGAACATGAACATTGATCAGCTGAAAACTCTGGTATTCTCAGGATGTGAAATTGAAAATAATTCCTTTTGGAACCAAGGATTTCTTTTACCCCCGTATCTCGACTTTTTTCAGCATCCGCGTGAAAAAACATCAGTTTCACCGCTTCCAACCGCAAAAATGTCACCAGCAGCTTTCGTTTTCCCACCAAAACGGCCCTTGTTCAAACGGCCCGAAATTTTGTTTGGGGGTCGGTCAGGTCACCACCAAGGTCCCCCAACAAGGCTGCACAGCTTCCTTGATTTGCAAGTGACGAAACACGATTCGGGAGGGATTCGGTGTCCTGCACGTAGTATTGCTTTTTTCTCCATCCTGGAAAGCCTAGTGTACCATTTTTGTAGGCAACTGTGGCTGGTTTTAGGGGTAAAGTTGATGGATATTAACAGCAACTGGTTTTCCAGGATCATTAAATATTCAAGCCTTCTGCTTCTCGAATTTTGGAATCCACTGACCCCAACGAATGGACCTGGACTGTTTCCTCTACGAACGCGCTGGTTTCGGATTCTGTCTTCTCCAAAAATACAGCCAACTATAATAACCAACCCCAGCATACATGTTTCCTTTAGTAGTGTTTTCTCACTTTTCAAAAAAAAACAAGAGGAAGTTGTTCTTGAAAACCATGGGCAACAACTCACCATTTCCAAAATGGTGGTAAGTAAGGTCAAGTTTCGCCATTCTTTGCAACAACCCATGCATCAATCCGACCCCAGCTCTATACCCAGCGGCCACTGTCCAGCTCCACAGTGTTACGGGACATCTCCTGGTCAAGCTTGGGATCCAGAAGCATAAAGCCCCCCCCCCCCGAAGTGAAACAGCGAGTTTTCCCCTGAAAAGTCACCAAAACCCAAAAGGAAAGTATTATAGTCTTCCATCTCTGGCTATGTCAATTTTCGGGGATATTATTGTGAAGTTGTTTTCCAATGCTTACTGGAAGCCTGAGCATGGCTACGGGCGGTGACGGTACTAACATAACAACTTGAGACTTGTCATTGAGGTTCTCGGCTCCTAAGTGCGAACCTATGAAAATTAACGCTTCCCAGATTTTCTTGAGATGCTCCCTTGGTCTCAGGGCTAAAATAGTTGGTATCCCGGATCCCGCTAAACTGGTTCCAGTCACCTGAGGTTTTGCCCATCGACTGGGCTCCTTCGCGTGTCTACGAAAGTCTACCAATCGGATGATCTGTGAACGCACGGAAAAACCCTCCCATTTCAGCTGGGAGGCTATCAATTCACCGATGATCAGAAGAAAAACGTTGTAATACTACAAACATATACTGTATGTATTCGGATACACCCACATTCCCCCAACTTTTGTTATACAACTCACAAGCCAACAACTTCCAATTTGGTAACAGAGTCACTGGTCACCAATCAATTTTCTGGGGAAAAAAACCTCCAACTTACAGATCCATCACTCCGTCGCTTATCCAAGTCATCACCCCTACCTGCAGCAAGTGAAGGCCGATATTCCAAGCACTTGCTCGTTCACAGGCCGTGATTGCTGAATTGAAGGACACCACACTGGGAGTACCCTGGTTTGCACCAGGAGGCGTTTCGCGGTGCCGCACAGTAAAACCATCCGAAAAAGGGAACGAAAAACACCGACTTCCTACAAGGTTTAAGATGTCATAGAGGCACAAATGGTAGATGATCCCTGAATTTCCATGCAAATCGGGGATCTTGAGCTGCCAAGTTGGGAGTTTAGGCTGCAGTCTTAGAAGCGAATGGTTCGAGGTGATTGCCATCAGTGATGGTAGCCGTGGGCTTTTTTTTCCAAGGTTGTAATTAGTAATATCCCTTGTGGTACATGGCGTGCAGATCCTAGTTATCTAATCCCTAAGATCATCCAAATGGGTCCCAAAAATTATGACAAGGAGACTTAAAGCCTTTCCAATTGTGCATCCCTCTTTCCCAAAAGCAACCGGTTTCAAAGCCTCTCTGCAAACCTCCTGAACTAAAAGTCAGGATTTTGGAGTGGTTGTGTCAGGTCTTTTCCCAAATCAGGGGAACCAAAACCTGGTAGAAGATGGCTTCGTGGCTAGCTTTCCATGTTGGGATTCCCATCCTCCCACGTGGTCAGGCAAATCATACAAGCTTTTTTGGGGGTTCACGTGTGGTTGAAGCCAACAGCAACAGGAAGACATCCATCAGATCTTCCAACCAACCTATGCCTTTGTGAGCAATGTTTCTTTGAATAGAACAGATATAGAACCCAAAACGTCTGCAAAAATTGGTGGCTTCTAGATATTTTGTGTTTTTTCTTTCAGGGAGCATGTTCAGGTTTCTGTGTTAGTTTTTCGCGGCTGTAGCATAAGATGCCAGAAATTCAGTCCAATTTCAATGGGGTTGGATGCTGAACCGTCCCACCGTTGAGCGTTTTGTGGGCGGTAAAGAAACGGCAGTTTCTCCACTCAAAGAAATGGTTCAAAATGTTGCATCATTCAATGGTGATTTCAACCGCACCATAGGAAAACCTTTACCAAAAAATGAGTTGGTGGTTAGGGTTGTGAGTTCGCCGTATCTGAAGACGATCGTCACTCAACAAGGAAAGGGTGCAAATGAACTTTCAGTTGAAGGTGGATGTTCGCACTTGTTGAGAAATTTTGACCTCGCTTGTAAGGGATCAGTCAACGGGGAGTTGGTCGTTCGAGCAGCCTCTTTTTGATGTTCCAACCTTTCACCATCAACCATTGTCAGATGAATCGAGTTCAACCCACGTCCAAGATCATCATCATCATCATCATCATCATCATCATCACCCACCACAGCTCCTGCAACATCTGCAAGGACATTTGCCACTGCGAGGCCTCACACACAATGGCCAAAGCTGAAGGGTGAGCGCCTCATGTGAAAAAATTGGGGACTGGCAATGTTTTACACCCCGATAAGTAACATGTCACATGAAAAGGGGCCGTTTCAAAAGGAAAATAGTCTTCAAACGAGTATTTTTCAGGGGAATATGTTAGTTTTCAGGGGAGTATATCATCTTAGTTCGCAGTATATTGGATGGTGTTACTTCAAGTGTATATTACGAAAGATGCCTCAAATTCATTATGAGTCCAACATCACTATGGGTCCAATATGTTCTACCCTCCCTCACACTTCGTTTCATCTTTGCAATTATGTCTACACTTCCAAAAAAAAGAAAGCTCGCCCACACGCCACCCAAATTGTCTGGAGTCTGGAAAAACAACGAAAAAAATCATCCAAGAAACACCTACATTGTTACATTATCATCCCTCTTACAATAATGTCCAGCCCGGGCTCAGTTCTACCGTCAAACGCCGCACAGGTTTTATTTTTTTCCGCGGAAACCGCGCCTTTTCCCCAGCAGAAATGCAGCAATTGAAGGTTACTGTGTTCGCGTTTCGTCCACTGTTCCTAGCAAAATTGGGGAGAAATGGGAAATGACTGCGCTGGGAATGTGGGGAAAAAGGTGGAAAAAGCAGACCCTTCAAAAAATAGCTCCTAAATCGTGGCTTGCCGTTTGAATAATTTCCGAGCAACCACCTGAGCAACGGCAACAAAACCCTTGGCTGACATTCCATTATACTTCATGATTCATAACGATCAACACAATGGCTTATTAAAATCCCTATATCACTGTGTAGTTTTTCATCCCCTCTATACAGCAAACAACCAAGGTTTTGGTCATTGCTAACCTGTCCCCAAAAAGAACCCTCATGAATACGAAAGGCGCAAGGCCCGGCTATCCATCAAAAATCAAGGATTTGAAAGGAGAATCTCTCACTTCACCCATGCCTATAGTAAGCCACCAACCAACCAACCAACCAACCAACCAACCAACCAACCAACCAACCAGACCTCCAAGATATATAAATATCGAACCAAACGCTAGTCAACCAATTGTTATATCATGGTTGTCCTATATGGACATCCAAAATCCCAACCAAACCACCAAACCCTCACGAACAACAAAGCTGTGAATGTTCCCCACCTTAACCTCCTCAGCAAGTGAATCACCTGCTGCCAATGGGAACCTCGAACCCATGCAGTCATGGCAGTGTTGTAGCTTACCACCTCAGCTCCCCCCCGCTGAAAAACCGCTGAGTTTAGTTCACATCACTTTAACGTTGTTGTATATAAAAACCATTGAAAAAGGCTGAAATGTTGTGATGCCCCTATATATATCTTGGGTGGGATCTTTTAGGGCAAAAAAAAGTCTGCGAGTTCATTTACACAATGTCAAGGGTGATCATGTTGAAGAGTTTCTTTAGAAAAAGATCCACACCACAAAGAATTCTGAGTTGCTCCGCCACAAATGACATTGGAATAGCATCCGTACTGTTTTCTCTTCAGTATTTCCTACCAACCACGAATCATGAAGCAGCACTGAGGTGGTATCCCAAGCGCCTTCGTCTTTTGTTGCCCTTAAGAAAAAAAAACTTTTATACACCCCTGAAAACTAACATGTCCCCAAAAAAGGGACTATTTTTGTAGGGAATACATCTTCCAACTATTGATTTTCAGGGGACATGTGAGTTTTCAGGGGAGTAAATATTCAAAAAAAAAAGTGCCCTTGCTTCAAGACCAGGTCCTCTGAGCCAACCATGTTGGGAGCCGGGTCACGTCCGTTGCAGCACCAGCATGCTGTTCCTCAATCTCAAAGAGTTCCACGGCCTGGTCGTCTCATGGCGGGCGAAGACAAAAAAAACACAGCAACGGAACAATCAACAGCAACAACAACAACAACAACAACAACAACAACAACAACAACAACAACAACCACAGCTACAACCAGAACCATTTCCGGAACCAGAACCATGACCAGAACCACAACCACGACGAGGACGTCCGGACTTTTCGATGACTCCGCCTCCCACCGGAATTCTATCGACTCTCTTCATCCAAGAATTTGAAGAGCTGACTGTGCAGGAATGGTGCAATCTTGAAGGCATCCATGAATTTCAAGTGGCTCAGTTCATGAAAAAATCCGAAGATTTTAAACCACACCCAACTAATATACCCCTTCCACCCTTGTCCCCCACAAAAACGGATTCCGTTTTTTTTCTGGGCATTTTTTTTTGGGGCCTGTTCCCAAGCTGCGCTTTTTTGGCAGGCCGTGATGCTGGCATTCACAACCTGCAGTGGCCACCCGTTACCCATGACGGATCGATCCATGGGACGAAAACGGTATATTTACGGATTCATGAATGCTTGATTTTTTATGGTAAATGTAGGTGCTGTATAAATATGTATATAATATATATACATGATTATATATACTGTATATATACACCAGTCACATGGATCCTATGGGTTGTACAGTTAAACTGATTGGTTGATAAGGATCCTGAGAATGGCTTTTTCATAATCCTCAGATGACTGGGTCTAATCCTGTACTCTTGACGGAAGAAATCCGGCAATCACCAGTTGAGGTTGGTAGCTTCTCCGAATATTTACAGGATTTGATAGATCCCAGGTGGTGCAGGATTTCAGCCATCAAAAGTATCAACAACAAACTCAGAATCGGAATCACTCCCACACAATCAGAATTGGAATCATATTTTTGTCATACATGACAATCATGAGAAGAATAGTATATAATTACTAACACTCACAACAGTCATCTCAAAAAAAAAAACTGGTAGGCAACCCACTATTTTTTCGAGCCAACCTCAACATAAAACAGGGTTGTAGATTTGGCCCTGAATCAAGCCGCCAAACCCTGGTTTCCGCCTTGGTACCATCTGTGGCGGAACGCTTCTGAAAACGTTTTTTGGGGACAAATCTGCAACCTTGTAAAATCACCCACCTGATTCAAAAAGGGATTTGTTAGTGAAGGGCACCCTTAGAATCCCAAACCACCGGGCCCCAAACCACCAGCTGAGTAAAATCATGAAGGATTCATCCCCGTTATGTCATCCCAGGCCAAGTCGCAATCTCATCCCTTTGAAGTGATCGACCTGGTGACCACTTTGACAGCAAAAAATCTGCCCGTTTTGCCGACCAGAAAAATCGAAGGTTTTTGGTGGTAAAAAATGCCGCCAAGCTGGAAGAAAGGATGGAAAAAGTGTTTTTTGAATGTGTGAGTTTCAAGCAATTGTGTACCTTCCCAAAAAAAAAATGATCGTTGAACAATAAAGTAGGAAAGCCACGATGAGAATCGAATCATATGTTTGGTGCTTTTCTGATTTTTTCCAGGGCACTTTCTGATTTCTTATGAGGAATCTCTTTTAAGCCACCTTTTATGTGTAGCTCCGAACTTGATGTAAATGAACTCGGAAAGACGGAGGTACAAGAGATTTCAAATTCACAAATCTTGCAACAACAAAAAAATCAGCAACAACACAAAAAACTGGGTAAACTAACAAGGCAATGGAAAAGTTCCTTTTTATTGTCAGGCAAAATACTAAATACCATCAAATGTTGATCAAATTTTGCCATTGCTATCCTAGTTTACCCATAGGTACTTGCAGTGTTCAGAATTCAAAAACTTCAGTTTCTAAAGTTTTCCTTTACATACATCGATGGGGTACATCTGCAAACATATCTTCAGATCCACCCGGAGGAATCCACCCCGAGGTAAAGGCGCCTTTCATCTCCTCCAGTAGCACCAGCACATAAGGCCAAGCACTTGGCTCCCCACAAGCCTTAGGAAACTACAGAAAAAGTCGGAAATTTTCTTCCCATTTCATATCATAGGAAAATTCTGGTTTGCCCTCAAAAAGGGGGCCAACCTCAGAATTTCTGAAATAAATTTTCCCTGCCAAAACATGGCGGGAAGGAATGAACATTTTCTCGAGCCACAAAACCTCGATGTTCGTTTGGCTCACCGAACCTGGTTTGGTTCAACGTATCTATTGATGGCGGTCTAATCCCCAATCAAAGTAACCAAATTCAGTGATGCTCCATCAGATTTCACCTCCAACTCCAACCAGTATTTGATCATCCTGAAATACCTTGTTTTTTTTCGGAAGGTGGCAAAAAAAAAAAGCTGCTTCCTTTCTCTGACATCTTCAAATTGGTTTGCTGCAATTCATCCAGACCTTTGTAAGCCAAGTATTCTTTACCAACGTTTTTTCTTTCAAAGGCTGCGTTATTTGGTAAACGCAGCGAATGGCAAACAAAAAAATAAAAATCCCGGTCCTGGATGATTTTTTAACCAAATGAACATCTCATGATTCTCAAATCAAAAACGGTTCACAAGACCGTTTTTGTAGTCAAGAACTGGATGTCTCGGCGCAAATCTTTGTTAAGAATCATCAAGAAAACATGTCCAGCTAAAAAAAATGTACCTCCTAATTATTAGGATAACAAAAACAAGCAATGTAGTTGGAATGATTTCTAAAACTCTAACATGGGCCTGGGTAAACTAAAGAAATCCATTCATTTCTCTGTTCGTATGATTTTCAAAACCCCTTTTTTGGGGGGTTGAAAACCCAAAATCTCCATCTCCCCGGGTATAGCCTTAGAACCCACACTCGAATAGCTGCAGTGTAAGTGATCATGTTCACCTCCGAGTCGTTACCTCTGGAAACCAGAGGATGACGTTTCACATAGGGCTGGATGTTGTGCTCTGATGTCGAATTTGTTGAGGAAAAAAGCAACAAAAAAAACGAGGTACAACAGAACCATGAAAATTTAGGGATGTTGGTGTGACGACGCAGGCTAAGCACTCCAAAATCAAACCAAAAGAATGATGAAACAGCTCAGCGGTTAATGGGAAGGATTCCAAACTCTTCACCAAAAAAAACACAAAGTCATCAGTCATGGAAGTTTGAAACAAGCCATTGTTGAAACTCAAAAAAAATGGAAAAAAATTGCCAAGCGGATCTGAGAAAATCGCCTTGCTTCAAGAGCTTCAACAACTGCAAGCACGCCTGAAACAACGACCGGGTCACGACCCGAAGGGCGGGCAGAAACGGGGAGAAAGCCCTGATTTTTTACACAAGCTGGGAAAGTAGCACGGTGCTTTCTACATGATTTTTTTGGGTTCATACATGATGAGCACATTGTGTAAATGTATATTATATACTTGTACACAACCGCAATGCAGTTTTACAAAAACTATATACCCTCCCCTGATACTTGTTTTCTACATTGAACTTGGGACCCTTTACTGTCTGAAGTGTTCGTGCCTGGGAAACTTGGGACAACCTCCCCCGGTGGCTTCTGTGTTCTTGTAAATGAGTGGTACATCATACAACATTCATACAATTGTACAATTTCGGTATGCAATCAAACACACATTGAAAATTGAAAACCAAAAAAACAACAGAAAACACACAGAAACCAAACAGCGAAACACTTTTCCCCTCCATTGTTTTTTGTTGCAATTGGCTGAAATTTTATCCTTTGGCAACTTGGCACAACCTAGGTGCGATTTGGTTCATTTTCAATGCTTGGGAGCCTCCGGCCTGCCAACTCTGGTTGTTCATGACAGTGGTGAACGTAACAGCCTCGGGCATCAACACCAGGAAGTTGCATGGAAAATTCCCCTGGAAAATGTGTGTTTTTTTGAGTGTGTGTGTGTGTGTAGATTTCAGATGAATCCAAAGATATCAACTTGCCTGAATCTAGTCTAGATGTTGCATCTGCAAAGAAGGTATGTTACAAAGTAACAAAGGGCATCTGCCATCATTTAGGTGACAAATCAATTTAAATCAGTAGACATCCATGAATCGGCATCAACATTTGCTGGTCGAAATGCTACGGTTTCTGACCACATAAAAAAGGGACATCCCGTGTCATCTGTCCATCCCTTTTTGGAGGAGCCGATTTCTATCAAACCAGATTCCTTTTAAAAAGGCGGCTAATGGCTCTAATCGCATTAGACCAGATGGACTCGCAAAGTTGTTTGCTCTTCACAAGTATAAAGATGAAGATCTCCTTGCCAACCGGGTCCACTTTTCTCTCTAAAAATCTTCCCCCAAAAGTTTACTTCTGAAGTCCCATTTCGAGTCTCTCCACAGCTATTTTTCCCTAGAAACATCCCATCCAACTCCCTTCTCCCTATCCAAGTCTCGCTCTTTTTCAAGGCGTGGGACGAAAAAAAGAGTTCCAATTGGGAGCCTAGCGATATTCGACTCCGTCGGCACTTGAGTATCAGCTGAAACCTCTCAAAAGTAGTAAGCAACTAGTAGAGGATTCCTATCACAAATAGATGCCAGTTGATTCAAGATCCTTTCCACAAGCAAGGGGGATGTATTTGGGCGAGCGCCTTCGACTCAACTTTAGCAAAAGACTTCAAGGATAGTTCGCACCAACTCAACAGCCCGGCTTGCTAATCTTTGAAATGTCCATTTGATGATCTTTCCCGAGCAATTTCTTTGAACCGTGGAAAATGCCAGGGTGAAAAAAAAATTGGGGGGCAATGGAAATCCGTAAAATATCAGCCATGGACGTTCGTAGAAAAAAAACCGGTCTCTCAAAGTTAGCATCATCAAAATCCATACAAACAAAACGCATGGGCTCTATGTTCTGGCTAAATCATTATACTATACACCCCGGAAATTTGACGTAGCCCTTGAAAAATGATGGCTGGAAGATGAGTTTCCGGACTTGGGATTGCCTATTTTTAGGGGCTATGATAAATTTCTGGGGTGTATTCACAATCTGGATTTCCCTTACAATGAAATGGAATCTGTTATCGTTCCGTTATCAGAACAACCATTCCGACTTGCACTTCCGTCACAAGGACCTCACTCTGATTTCACTCAAACACTATTAAGGTACCCAACTTATAGTGGCAAACAAGGCACAAAATCACCAAATGAGCAACATTCAAAACTTTTGTGACATTCCATTATACTGATTGGTTGATAGGGATCCGTATACTGATTTTTAAAAAAAATATGATCCCTATATGATGGGTAGTAAAAACCCAGAATCTTGCGTTACGTTTTATGATGACTCCAAGCTGGGAGGCATCACTCCCTTCCAAACAAAAACGCCGACGGAACGTCAGAATTCTCAGACGGCCCGAACAACGGTGTCAAAGGCGTCCAGAAAAATTTCCAGTGGCACACTGTAGAGATGTGAACCTAAAATAGGAAAACATCCATATTCCAATCTATCTATCTTTCTCTCTATCTACCAATCTATCGATCCATCTATATGTATCCCATCTGTTCAAGTTATCCTACCTATACTACTGTATCTATCTTATCTATCCAATGTATCCTACCTGTCCTATCAATCTTATCTATATTATCAGTCCTATCTATCCTATCTATCCTATCTATCATCCTATCAGTCCTGTCCTATCTGTCCCATTTATCAAATCCATTTTCCTATCTACCATCCTATCTTCCTATCTGTCTTTTCTATTATCCTATCTATCACGCGATCCAGTGTCCTTTCTATTACCCCATCTGTTCCACTATCTACTACCTATCTATCATCCCATCTACTACCCCATCTATCCAACTATCTATCATCCTATCTAGCATCCTATCCATTCTCCTGTCTATGGTCCCTATCTATTATCCCATCCAATGTCAGATCTCTAATCCTATCGATTTTCCTGCCTATGATCCTAGCCACTATCCTATCTATTATCCTATCCAGTATCCTATCTGTTATCCCAGTCAGTATCACTGGCAGATTCTTGCCCCTGGGGGTCATAGTGACATCAAACCCCTGCTGCAGGGTGTTGGGTAAGTTCCCATAAACTACGGGGTCATGTTTTCCCCCGTGCACCCCTTGTGTACCAGCCACGTGAAGCCAATGCATTGGCAGACAGGGCCGGCGAAGCCAGTGAGTACATCAAGCAGCAGGTTCTTCTTAACCAACCTCCTCCTAACAAGACTATTCACGTTATGACTCCCCCTATTGCTGAAGCACTTGCAAAGGAGGCCATTGTCAAAGACTCTCATCAGCAAGGCAAGCACATGCTTTACTTGCATGAAGCTCTATCGTGCTCCATTGGGAAACTATGGGCTTTTTGCAGAAGGCAGGCTCGCCTTTCTATAGTCCGCTATTAGCCTATCTATCATCCTATCTAATTTTCAATCTATTTAACTATTTATGTTCCTGTCTACTATCCTATCTATTATCCTATCTAATTAACTATCTATCATCCTATCTATTGTCCTACCTATGATTCTATTCATCATCCTACAAAATATCCTGTCTACTATCCTATCCATCATCCTATCTATGTTCCTATCTACTATCCTATCTAATCTACTATTTTACCTATCATCCTACCTACTATCCTATCTTTCATCCTATCTATGACCGTATCTATTACCCTATCTAAATTCCTACCTATGATCCTATCTATTAGCCTATCTGTCATCCTATCTGTTATCCTATTCATTATCACTGGCAGATTCTTGCCCCTGGGTGCCATATTGACATCAAACCCCTGCTGCAGTTGGGAAAGTTTCCATAAACGACGTGGTCATGTTTTCCCCCATGCACCCCTTGTGTACCAGCCACGTGAAGCCAATGCATTGGCAGACAGGGCCGGCGAAGCCAGTGAGTACATCAAGCAGCAGGTTCTTCTTAACCAACCTCCTCCTAGCAAGACTATTCACGTTATGACTCCCCCTATTGCTGAAGCACTTGCAAAGGAGGCCATTGTCAAAGACTCTCATCAGCAAGGCAAGCACATGCTTTACTTGCATGAAGCTCTATCGTGCTCCATTGGGAAACTATGGGCTTTTTGCAGAAGGCAGGCTCGCCTTTCTATAGTCCGCTATTATCCTATCTAATGTCAAATCTATATAATATGCTATCTGTAATCCCAGCTACCCTATCTATCCTATCTATCCTATCTATTCTATCTATCCTATCTATCCTATCTATCCTATCTACCCTATCAATCCTATCTATCCTATCTATCCTATCTATCCTATCTATCCTATCTATCATATCTACCCTATCTAGCCTATCTAGCCTATCTAGCCTATCTATCGTATCTAGTTTATCTATCCTATCTATCCTATCTATCCTATCTAGCCTATCTAGCCTATCTAGCCTATCTATCCTATCTATCCTATCTATCCTATCTATTCTATCTATCCTATCTATCCTATATATCCTATC
>DF240789.1:6180-103034 GCA_000507305.1 Breviolum minutum Mf 1.05b.01
TTGATTGATTGATTGATTGATTGATTTTTTTGATGTCATGACTTTCTTTAACTGATATCCCTCTTTCAGTCATTGATTCCACATTCATTCATCTCGTTTTTTATTATTGAATTTCTTCGGACATGTTTTTTCTTTATGAGTCAAAGTCCTTATTAATTAATTTTTGTTTGTTTTCATCATTAACATTAGTCAGTCAGCCCAATTTATTAATATTAACTTTGAAGATGCTTCATCACTTCAAAGCCAAGACACACAATGTGGATAGCCCCACCACAATCCACTTGATGCAAGAGGAGAAGTGCCTGAGCAGTCATGGATTTTGACAAAATTTGACTATTTGTCATGTCCATTCATGCAGACCTACTTTTAAAAATTGCTGAGAGAATGAGAAGCTCGCATTGTCACCTGATTGTTTCTGATGCTTTCCAAGTCACTTGTTGCCCCCTCCTGTTTTTCCCAGGTGATATGTTTACAAAAAAAAATCTATGTCAGAGTCAAGGAGTGACTTTTCTTGATTGAACAAACTTGTCTCACTTGTGTCCTGCCAATAACGTCCACCAGATTGTCACCTTTGACAATCACGTCAGGAAGCTCATGCAGGCAATCCGAGCTATTCGACATAGACTTGATGAGGAATGCACTTGAATTGATAAATTGATGCCATCAGAATATCTGATATTATTATCCTATCCAATTATGCTTGAAATTCCAGTGCCATCATTTGACATGTGTTGACCATTGAATTTGTTTTTCTTATCTTCTTTCATGGTGAACTTGAAGTCTTTGATTTGATTTGAGCAAAAAACCAGCACATATAAAAAACAAACAATCAAAAGTGAAAAATCATTATGATCAGGCAACTATTTGTTCAAAGTCAAAGCAAAATGTTCAATCAAATCAAACAGATTTGACAGCTGATTGATACTCAAAAACAACACTTGATTGTTGCTTAAAGGCCTTCATCAATTTGTCAAACCAATCACCCCCCCACTTGATAGTGCCTTCTGCACACTTGAAGTGAAGGCAGCAGCTGCTGCAGAACCTGCACCAAATGTATTTTGTACTTGTCAAAAGCTTGAACCACTCACTGTCATTCAGCATCTGTTTTGAACACTTGATTAATAAAGATTTGACATATTTAAAAAAACATACTGATTGACATATGTTTGTAACAAAAACAATAATATCAACACAGCACTTGGGCAGTGAACATTAATACTGCAAGCAGTTGCAAACATTGCTGTACTTTGCCGTATATCTAACCCATCTGATCTAAAAAAGATTTTTTTAAAAAACTACAAGTTTCAAACTTGAAGACAACTAACTAACTGAATGAATGCTTGGAAAGAAAGTCAAGAGTGGACAAAACCAGCAATCAATCTTCCCATCCCACCAGGGCCCAGCACTTGACAAGTCAGACCTGGCTGGTACGTTACATGTTATTCAGTCAAGTTTGAAATTCCAGTGAGATCATTTGACATGGCATGAATGATGATGTGTTGACATTGCATGGGATTTGCCATGGTTTTCTTTCATGGTGGATTTGCATTTGTGATTTGATTTGATTTGATTTGAGCAAAACCAGCGCATATAAAAAAAAGGTGAAAAAAACTATGATCAACTTGATACCTTTGTTCAAAGTCAAAGCAACATGTTCAATCAAATCAAACAGACTGTGCTTTGCTGATACTCAAAAACAAGACTTGATTGTTGCTGAAGGCCTTCATCAATTTGTCAAACCAATCACCCCCCCAAGAAAACTTGCCTTTTGCACACTTGAAGTGAAGCAGCAGCTGCTGCAGAATCTGCGCCAAATCACTCAACATAATCTTGTCAAACTCACTTGAACATCTGTTTCGAATGAACACTTGAATAATAAAGATTTGACATATCTTTCTTTTGTTTGTTATGTTAGCTTAAAATTAAAAAGCAGATTGACTGAAATCTGTTTGTAACAAAAACTACTTATCATCAACACAGCACTTGGGTTGTGAACTGAACATCATAAGCAGTTGCGAACATTACTGTACTTGACTGCCTTTGAATCAACATTGAATCTATTTGATTTTGAAACTACAATTTCACAACTTGAAGACAACTGAATAATGAATGCTTGGAAAGAAAGTGTCAAGACTGGACAAAACCAATTGTCAACATCACCAATCAATCTTCCCATCCCACCAGGGCCCAGCACTTGACAAGTCAGACCTGGCTGGCACATGTTATTCAGTCATTGAAATAATGCTGATTCCAGATGATTCAATGATGGCTCATGATCCACACTTGACAAATCAGATTCTATTGATTTAATGACAACTTCTGGCCACATCAGCATTAAATTTCTGATTGCATCAGTTCATTGCAAAGTTAAATTTGCCACAAACACATTTGGATATGTCAAATGTGTTGACAAGTGACGAATAGGGATTTTCAAGTTGCCCCTATCAAACAGTTGGAATGAATGCGCTGTTAACTTGATCATTGGCTTTTGCAAAAGCACTTGAATTTGTGAAAAGAGAACACCTGAAACATCTTTTAATTTTTCAATTCAATTGAGATCAAGTTACGATTCAAGCACTCACACCAGATTATCAAAAAGATCCCAGCTCAAGCTAAGACTGCTGCACTTAAAAAGGGTCATCATGATCGCTTTGACTCTGACCCCAACACCACAGGCTTGAAATAAGACTTGATTGATGCTTGAATTTTGGCCACAGGCTCACTTGACTTAACCAACTCACAACTGTTCTTCTTTTCGATCAAAAAGGCATTTTTCCATTTTAACAGTGGCCTGGGCACTTGTACAATTGGTTCCGCCCTTCGAGACTTGACAGCTGGTGCTGGTGGTTGTCTCCTAATATTCAACCTCTTGTACATTTCACTCTCAATCAGAGTTATGGCTTTGGAAATCTCTGCACTGAGCTTCCTTGCCTGTCCACAAGCCTCATCATCAACTGGCCAAGCTAAGGCTAATAGATAATACAGGACTGATTATAATAATAATTAATCAATTCCAGTCTGTTGTTTTTAACTCAACTAAAACTTCCAGGAAAGAAAACAGAAATAAAGTCAAATAAGTAACTGCATCGGCAAGGCCAGACCTGATCTTCTTCAATTTGAACAAGGAATAATTCACTGGCCTCAACTTGTGTGCCTTCAGGACAGACTTGAAATCGAACACATAGGGCGCATATCTAGCACAAGAAGACATGAGCAACAGCCGCACTGGAGTTTGTACTTGAGTTGGGCACTTGAAGCTTAATGGCCGATGGAGAAGAAAGTGTTGTGAGTGTACGTGAGTAAACAATTACAATCTCAAAACAATGAATGATCACATCAATTGCCTTGAATGAAGNACATTGAATCTATTTGATTTTGAAACTACAATTTCACAACTTGAAGACAACTGAATAATGAATGCTTGGAAAGAAAGTGTCAAGACTGGACAAAACCAATTGTCAACATCACCAATCAATCTTCCCATCCCACCAGGGCCCAGCACTTGACAAGTCACACCTGGCTGGCACATGTTATTCAGTCATTGAAATAATGCTGATTCCAGACGATTCAATGATGGCTCATGATCCACACTTGACAAATCAGATTCTATTGATTTAATGACAACTTCTGGCCACATCAGCATTAAATTTCTGATTGCATCAGTTCATTGCAAAGTTAAATTTGCCACAAACACATTTGGATATGTCAAATGTGTTGACAAGTGACGAATAGGGATTTTCAAGTTGCCCCTATCAAACAGTTGGAATGAATGCGCTGTTAACTTGATCATTGGCTTTTGCAAAAGCACTTGAATTTGTGAAAAGAGAACACCTGAAACATCTTTTAATTTTTCAATTCAATTGAGATCAAGTTACGATTCAAGCACTCACACCAGATTATCAAAAAGATCCCAGCTCAAGCTAAGACTGCTGCACTTAAAAAGGGTCATCATGATCGCTTTGACTCTGACCCCAACACCACAGGCTTGAAATAAGACTTGATTGATGCTTGAATTTTGGCCACAGGCTCACTTGACTTAACCAACTCACAACTGTTCTTCTTTTCGATCAAAAAGGCATTTTTCCGTTTTAACAGTGGCCTGGGCACTTGTACAATTGGTTCTGCCCTTCGAGACTTGACAGCTGGTGCTGGTGTTTGTCTCCTAATATTCAACCTCTTGTACATTTCACTCTCAATCAGAGTTATGGCTTTGGAAATCTCTGCACTGAGCTTCCTTTCCTGCCCACAAGCCTCATCATCAACTGGCCAAGCTAAGGCTAATAGATAAATACAGGACTGATTATAATAATAATTAATCAATTCCAGTCTGTTGTTTTTTTTTAACTCAACTAAAACTTCCAGGAAAAAAAACAGAAATAAAGGCAAATAAGTCACTGCATCGGCAAGGCCAGACCTGATCTTCTTCAATTTGAACAAGGAATAATTCACTGGCCTCAACTTGTGTGCCCTCAGGACAGACTTGAAATCGAACACATAGGGCGCATATTTAGCACCAGAAGACATGAGCAACACCCCGCACNGCCGCACTGGAGTTTGTACTTGAGTTGGGCACTTGAAGCTTAATGGCCGATGGAGAAGAAAGTGTTGTGAGTGTACGTGAGTAAACAATTACAATCTCAAAACAATGAATGATCACATCAATTGCCTTGAATGAAGACCCATAATAAGGCACTTTCCACCCAACAGACAAACAGCCAGGAGGAGATCCGCCCATGCCTTCCCATGCAACAGTGATCGCACAGAGGATGGCCTGAGAACATTTGAAGTCAGGAGGGATGAAATCTGAAAAGGACAAGTTGTGATAATTAGTAGTAGCACAGGCTATTGAAACACTGTAATGAAACAAGTCCTTCAAACCTGAGTATTGAAACTTTGAACATAAATAATTTGATGTTTGCAATGCACCTGATACTCAGAAGAATAACATCACTGTTTTTATTTTAGTAGCAACCAACACTTGACAGCAGTCAGCAGCAGGCACTGGAGAACATATAATTAATTTATTAATACCAGATTATATGACTTGGAAATCATGATGTCATTCATTTAATTCATCACACAACAATTAATTCATCACACAACAATTAATTCATCACACAACAACTCATTCATTCATTCATTCATTCATTCATTCATTCATTCATTCATTCATTCATTCATTCATTCATTCATTCATTCATTCATTCATTCATTCATTCATTCATTCATTCATTCATTCATTCATTCATTCATTCATTCATTCATTCATTCATTCATTCATTCATTCATTCATTCATTCATTCATTCATTCATTCATTCATTCATTCATTCATTCATTCATTCATTCATTCATTCATTCATTCATTCATTCATTCATTCATTCATTCATTCATTCATTCATTCATTCATTCATTCATTCATTCATTCATTCATTCATTCATTCATTCATTCATTCATTCATTCATTCATTCATTCATTCATTCATTCATTCATTCATTCATTCATTCATTCATTCATTCATTCATTCATTCATTCATTCATTCATTCATTCATTCATTCATTCATTCATTCATTCATTCATTCATTCATTCATTCATTCATTCATTCATTCATTCATTCATTCATTCATTCATTCATTCATTCATTCATTCATTCATTCATTCATTCATTCATTCATTCATTCATTCATTCATTCATTCATTCATTCATTCATTCATTCATTCATTCATTCATTCATTCATTCATTCATTCATTCATTCATTCATTCATTCATTCATTCATTCATTCATTCATTCATTCATTCATTCATTCATTCATTCATTCATTCATTCATTCATTCATTCATTCATTCATTCATTCATTCATTCATTCATTCATTCATTCATTCATTCATTCATTCATTCATTCATTCATTCATTCATTCATTCATTCATTCATTCATTCATTCATTCATTCATTCATTCATTCATTCATTCANTAAATATGTCTGAGGGGGTCCCAAAACTGACAAACAGCAAACAAACGACTCAAGCTGGAATTGTTTTGACCTGCCGCATGTCCAAAACTTCGCTTCATACCATGTCAGTCCATCACCAGTTCACTTGAAGACTGTCAGTCCAATTGAATCATTGAAGACTGTTTTTAGAATAATGATGATGATCTATTTGACTTGATTCACTAACTTGACTGACATCTGACATCAAAGAACTGGGTGGGCCGGCCAGTTACTTATCACTGGAACTCTTCTTCTTCGACGACTTGGCAACTGACTTGACCACAGAAGCTTTGACACCAGCACCTGACTTGTCACTTGATGGAGCAAGTTCAATGGTGATCTTCACAGATCCTTCTGCAGCAGATCCTTCCACCACTTGAAACCTGTTTGCACCATCGTCAGCCTCGTCGTCACTTGAACACCCGAAGAAGAGCTCACCCAAGGTGATGTTGCCACTTGAAGGGGGTTCCACTTTGGTGAGAAAGACACCGGAATTGACAAAGACAATTTGTCCCTCACCTCAGATGACAGCATGGAGACAATCAATAGTTGATGTTGAAGGGTGCAGGACAAGTAAGTTTAAGAAACCAATGAATTAAGAAACCGTCCTAACCCCCCCCCTGCTACTATTGTTCCTACTGATTGTGGATTAATTGTGAATTTCAACTTCTTAACTCAATTTGATACAAAGCATCGGCATTGCCACATGTCTTCACCTTGATCTGAATTCATAGATGGTGTGGCCAACCAGACCTCCCCGTCAATGATCACTGGAAGCATCAGACCAAAGCCCTGGCACAGATGATTCAGTGATTCAGTTATTGATTGTATTGTAGTTGAGTGAGGCATTATAATTATTTATTTGATAAATTTCAATCTGTTTCTGAAAAACCTGGCAACAATAATAATGAATACGGATTGGTCATATTATGAGCTCATTGCATTTGAAGTAAGTTTAGCAAGCCTGCCCTTTCTCTGACGAAGAACTTAAACACTTGAGAGGACAATTTTTTGACATTGAATAAATTAATATCATATTTTTGAAAAATACAATTGTCCCCCTCACCTGATTCAAGGCTCGCAATACCATCGCAATACTCTGCTCTGTGATTCCATCAAATTGCTTCATCAATTGACCCACACTGTTATAGTGGCTCTTGCAGTGCTCCTTCAACGCGTCATAGTACTCCCTGGGCAATTTGTGTGACTTGCTTTTATTATATATAATGTCTTGCAAAACCTCAATCATCATTTGACTAATGTCGACCCTGGAGAGTGAATGAACCATGAAGGTCAGGTGTTAAGGAGGGGCTCAACATAATAACACCAGTCTATTCCAATTCAATCAGACCACCAGCCTCAAACACACGTTGGTCTTGATATGATCCAGCGTCACTTTCCTCCCACCATCTGTCCTGACTGAGACCATGGGAATCAAAATGTGAGACAATCAATTTCCAGAGGCTTTTATTAATTACAGTGCATCATCATGAGAAGAAATTTCAATCCCAAGCACAGCTGTTAAACGAAAAAGTTTTTCTTCGATAATAATAAGCACAGGTTCTCAATGTAGTCTGGCCACTTGAAGTGCTCTGCGTATGCAGGATTCTTCGACATCAAGAGGAGAAACTGGAAACGCCTAGATGATTGAAACCATGTGAGGGATCACAAAACCAACACAGAATACTTTAAGCTACATGATTTATTATAAAACTGTAACCAGTTTTTAATTGGAATTGTCAGAAAATCAAAAACAAAACTTGACCAGATCAAAACCAAACAGGGTACTGTTCATCTTGGTCTTTCTTACTCATGGCAGCGAACATCGCATCTTCACAAGTTTGCATAAACTTGATTGACTCATCGGAGCTGAATGCCATTGCTTCGCTGCACTTGAAGAGCACTAGACGATCGCTGGAAGGACACAACTTGATGCTCAAACATTGAGTGTTGAATCGAAGCAATGATTGATTGGCGCAAACTTGACATCTTGAATGGACCTGGAATGACATGGACATGCCTAGTCACTCATTGGTCTTCTACTAAGATCTTCCAACATCAAAACCAATCCAATCTCAATAACATTGACGTAAGATAGACACCACTTCCCACCCAGTCAGGTTTCCAGTTTTACCCCACCATCCATGATCAAAGACCCATACCAAACATGCCAGAAGTGCAGTGCTCAGTGGACCAGCAGGCAAATACGCCAAAACAGCTGCATTGTGGAAGGAGTTGCATTTTCAATGTTGAATGTTGAATGTTGAATGTTTTGCAATGTTGATTCCACTTGATTCCACTTGATTCCACTTGATTAACGTTGGTTCCACTTGATTGACATTGGTTCCACTTGATGACACTTGATCTCACTTTTCATATGTTAGCGATGAATGATAACTGTATTCAAAATTCATGGCTTTTGATTGCCAAAGATTTTCTCATAATTTTCTCACTTTTTCTCATTTTTTCTCACTTTTTATCACTTTTTATCATTTTTTATCATTTTAAAACATTTTTTACCACTTTAGTGGTTATCATTTATATATTCAAAATCCTAGCAAAACTAATCCTAGCAAATCTGGGTACCAAGATCGATGTCCCGATACAAGTGGCCACCTGTAGCCAATGCAGCGGAGTGCAAATGTATCCATTCTTTGCCAGCCATGTACCTTGCTGATCCAAAGGATCTTTCGCAAAATGCCTGAACGTAGATGGAAGAGCCAAGCGCTGCCTTCTGAGAAACTGAAGAAAACGATCACCATTATCGTTGGGGAGGTCTGCATAGAAATCACCTGCATGTGGAAGTGCTTGGTCCCCAAGGCGGCTGTTCGCATCAAAGCCGATGATGATCTCCCAACCATCAAAGACTGCAAGCTGCTCTTCGACAGAGACCCAAAAATCATCCTTCTCCTTGTGAGTCGAAGTATCCGTAGGTGCGTGGGCAGTCACAAACACCGCCTTCCATTCTGGAGAGGTGTATAACGAATAACCATCAACTCCGCAGATGCGAAAGCAACTGCAAAATTTTTGGCTGTGAAGAAAACCTCTTGCGTATGTTTGCTTCTTCGAAGGAATGGGACATCCTTTCTGAACCAAACTGCCACACCTCCTTTCCCTTTGTCTGCAGGGTGTTCAAAGCCTATGAAGTGACTGTCCTGCCACATGCCACCTGTTGACCTGCGTGTTTCTTGCCATGTAACTACCTGAGCCTGTAAGGCAAGAATTTGTTGCTTGACCAATTCGGATCTCGCCGACCATGTAATCTCTTTGGTGCGCTTAGAATCCTTGAAAGAGTTGATGTTGCAAGAAATAACTCGGAGGTCAAGAGTCCTTCTCTGCTGCGGGACTGCATCAATAGAGACTTCCTGCAGATCTGATGCCTTCATTACCTGTGGCATTGGAATATACATTGTCTCATTTGCAAAGGAAGGTCCGCCATCTTCAGACACCGCATCCTGCCACAGCCATGCAAGTCCAAGCCGATCATGTACAGGATGGATAGGCATATGTCGAAAGGTTTGGCTGTTGGACGCTGCCTCAACTTTGGCAAGGTGGTCTGCAAGCTCATTGTAGGGCTCGCCTGAGTGGGCCTTTTGCCATCTCGTGGTGACACTGGTGACTGAGCTGACGTACTTGTGCAAAGGCCTGAGAAGCCCTGTGTAGTGAGGATGCTGCATGGAGAATTGTCCCGTCAAGATACCCAAAACTGCTGATGCATCATGGAACTGCACAATACGCCCAATCGGCTTGCGCAAACCAGAGATGCGCAAAAATCATTGCTTCAACTTCCGCCTGAAAGGAATCAACCATTGTGGCACCTGCCCATGAATCTGCATGCCCATCCAATTGCAAACTGCCACTAAGGTGTCCAACCAAGCCTGGATTCTGCTCATTCCTCCAATAGGCCAGAACTACAAAAGCCCATGCTGCTGCATCTTCTGCACGATGTGTATTCCAAAGCTTTGACCCATCCGTGTAGATTGCAATCCTAGTCGGCATCTCGCCAATGTGGCTCTTGGCAACATTGAGAGCTTGTGCAAGTTGACTTCTGGTGTCCTCATCAAGGTCAGACCATCCATTGATCTCATTCTCAAGATCATGCTGATTTGCGCATATCTTTTCACCGAGTGCTTGGAGATTTGGAAAGTTCGTTACAGCAGAGCAAGACACTGATAATTGACCTCTGCGGGAACATTGATTTGTCTCATCCTCTTGGAGATTGAGACCAGCAGCACTTGGCAAGGATCCAGCGTGTGCAAGTTCATCTGGCTTATAGGCGACACTGCCTTTCTGACCCAGGGACACACAATCATTGGGAATGAGTTCATCAAGAGCCAAGGTGATGGGCGAGCCTTTCACACCAGGGGAACCAAGTGATCTATCACCAACACCTGGAGAAGCACACCAGCGGTCAGTGACATGGGGCTTCAACACAGGGTGGGGATAGCGCACCGGGTGACCCTGGGAAAGGTGCACATTCTCTTTCCCACCAACTTGCCTTCGATGATCTTTGCCTTTCTGGCCCCAAGCTTTTTCAACTGGTACATCTTGGAAGCTGTCACTCCGCTCTGCAAGATTTCTGTTCGTCCATTCATGAAGTGGGCCTTTCTCTTCCTCTGGTTGAGGTGAGGTGTGATTCTCAACTGGCGAATCCTGAAAGATCCCAGATTCGCTCTCTGCTCCTTCTGCAGAATGAGCTGAAGGCTCAGGAGAGTGCGATGGTGATCTGGTATATAAATACCGTTGGGCATCTGCCCCTTCTTGCTCGCATAACACTACTTGCACCTCTGCTGGTGTCATTGTAGTTGGTCCTCGGACCAGAAGCCGAAAGTAATCCCCTGACCGAAACTCTCTTGAGAGTGTGTCTTGCTCGTGCCATGTGACCTTATTCTTTTCAACATGACAGTCCGTAGCTGGTGAATTACAAAACTCCTGGACCGAAAGCAAGTGAAGGAATGATGGCCTCGTCATAAAACGACGTGTCCAGAGCACACGTCGAATGGTGGTACTGTCACCCAAACTCTCCAGTGCAACATCGACCAAAACCATCTGGTCATCCGCTATGGCTTGCCTGTTGCGGTCTGAAGCAAGCCCTAGCAACAAAGTTGCCTTTGCATCACTTTCAAGGTCTGCCGGCCCATGCCAGACCTGATGCACCGCAAGTAACGGATTATGCGGTGGGACTTGCCATAGCCTCGTCAACTGGGGAATGTACGTCATCTCCTGAGAACGTTCCAGGACCACTTTCCTGTAACTTGCTGACATACGAAATGTATGAACAGGAACCCTGTTCTCATCATCGGAGGAGGTGGCCGACCCAGGAATGGTGCGTCTTGGAGAGCGCGAGGCTGAACGTTGCATAAGCGAAAGCTCATCTTCCTCTTGATCATTGCCCCTTTGTTGGCCATCGAAAGGCTTCTGCAACAGGGATAGGTCGTCCAAATCGTGCGGATCAACAGGTGTATGGATTGCGTCTCTTCTGGGGGCCGGCTCAGGATCAGCATTCCATCTGAGATCCCACCAAATTGGAATAAAGCTCCAGGCGCCACATGCCTTTGTTGTTGTGTGCCCAACCAGCCATGAGCCCTGTCTGCCTGAGGAACTAAAAGGTTTCTAGACTGACATTCCAGTGCACTGACCTGGTGGATCGAGTCAAGGGTGACAACGTCTCCTGTCAAGCATGGCACCCAATCAATCTCCCCGTTCAGACCCTGAGCTGAGATTGTTGAAAAGACAGCAAGATAGGCCTCGAAATGTCCCCAAGTGGTCGGTTGACCTCGACCAAAAGGTGCAGCTTAGGCAACTGACGTTGGTTGCCTCTTGCGAGTGGCGTGGGCCTCACATGTTGTACACGAAGAACATCGCCAGGTGCCACATGATCTCGCCACAAAAACCGTATCCGCTCTACCAAATGAATGAGCAGCTGAGCTTGAATCCGGAGGTCTCGTGGTTGTCGATGTCCTCTACCTCCATGAGGCAACAACCAGGTTCGACAATCGACGGTGAGAAAACCATGACGATCACGAAAAACTGCCTCATTGTTGGAGGCATACCTGAGCAGAGCGTTCTGACGCCAATTTGGTGGTGGGATGAGTCGACCACCATTGGGCATAGGAATAAAATCGTCAAACTCAAGCGTGATGGCTGCGTTGGGTCGACAGGTCAAGACTGGCGGTCCATCATGGTCCTTGGAGCCCTTTTGAAACCCAGGTTCATCAATGATGCACTGATCCAAAGAGCCCACCCAACTGAAAGTGTCGTACCAATGGTCAACATTCTTGCTGTAGCTTGAAGGAGGTCTTGTTTCCAGTGAGTCATCACACCAGCGGTCAGAGACATGGGGATGATTCTCGGAAACAGAGATCCCAGGTTGTTGCGAGGTATGCAGAATGTGCCGTTCTTGCATGAAGGAGGCAGTGTCATCCTCTGCATGCTGGAGGGAGACGAAGATCTCCAGTAACGAGCCTACCTGCAGCTCAATGTGGGCAGAGATTGGAATAAGTCGTCTTTCAACTTGAATTCGACATATGGCACGAGTAGATGGTCCACACCATTCAGCCAAACTGGAAGCTGCAAGCAGCTGACGCATGTCCTGCCCAGAGACACGGTACACCGCAGCCGAGGTATCACCATGCCAGATATTGTGCCAAGAAATTCTTTGTAGGATCGGCAAGTACCCAGCTGGACGAGCTTGGGATGGGCTGGTGAGTTCAACGATCAAGTGAAGATGGTCAGGATGCTGGTCATCCTGAGGTCTAACCATATGCTGCAGGACTACTGTTTCCGGTTGGACATAGTCTTGCCAAGCATGAAGAACCGCAGAACGTACTGACTGATAATCCGCTTGTGAAGCTGCATAGCGGGTTCCCAAACTGGAACCAAAGAGGCCATACATCACAATTGAAACATGTGATGAGGACCCTTCAACAAGCCACTCTTGTAAAACCTCAAGACTTCCGGTTTCTGGTTGTTGCTGTCCAGATTGAAGATCGAAATGCTGTGATGGACCCGAAGAAGAGCCTGGAAGTCCTGGTCTGTCGTCATCATGGATGAAGATCTCGAGCAAAGAACCAGGAACCAAGTGATGGCGTTGGGCCATCAATGCAATGCGTGATTCAATGTGCAAATTGCATTGAACTCCATGTCGAGGGTGGCACCATTCATCAAGGTGCGCATCAAACAATAGTTCATAGCCAGTTTGATGATCACGCATGTACGCTGTTTCCAGAGTCATTGAATGGTCACGATGCCATCTGATGCGGCGCAGAATAGGCACATCATTTGGAGGAATGTCAACTCCAAAAGGGACGATTTCAACGATCATCTGCAAAACAACTGCTCGAGCATGACGATGTTCCTGCGGACGCACGAGATGGATGTATGCGACACTCCTTGGTGGCATAGCATCCCTCCAAGATTGCTGCACTGCTTCCCGTATCGCTGCAATGGTTGATTCACAATCTGTGAGTCTGATACTGTGATGTGTGATATGCAAGCCATACATCTCGAGATGGATGAGGAAGTCCGGTGATGGCGTATTCTGGTGCAGGACTTCCAAAAGGGTCTGCCAGCCATCAATGATAACAAGCTGCTCATCCTCTGGATCACCAGTGCGATCAAGTCCCCCATCATGGGTAGGCTCACCAAGTCCCCCGCTGACACTCGCACTGTTTCGCTCATCCAAGTGTCGGGATTGCAATGGAGCTTTGGATTGATTCATGAGAAATCCAGACACACTACCATCCAAACCATCACACCAGCGGTCAGAGACATGGGGATGGCAAGGAATAGTAGTGTCAGATCCAAAGTTGAAATGCTCATCCAATGACGCCTGAATACCACTTACAACAAGTCGGCATTCAACATCACCAGGGCATTGCTCTCTCGGCAACAAACTCCACGGCTTCGATGGATGTGGCAGTATAGGATTCATGCATTGTAGTGAATTGGGCAACCGCTCCATGACAGATGAGACGCACTTCAACTTCGTCCCGGAAGGCGACTCTTCTTGTATCTGGTCGGTACATTTTGAACTTCAGCTGGTTCCCAGACCTTGATCTCGTTGCTGGGAGTCCAAACTGCTGTCAAGATCCTGTGCTTTCTCACTCGCAGCCCACAAGGTGAGAAAGTCAGGCTGATTTGTAACACTATGATTCCAAACAAGCGACGCAGGGCACTGACAGAGAACCTGGGGTCTCAACTGCCGCCCTGTTGAAAACCCTGGTCTGGGTTTTTCACTGCTTCTGTACCTTCCGTAGGTTCTTGTACTTTCTGCCTTTTGGTCTGTTGTACAACTGCTTCGTCCATGTTGCGCTTCATCTCTTGCAAGCCATTCATCATGGCATCTAGGCCTTGTACAACGCCTTCCGGTGCAGCAACTGTCTCTTCCTCGTCTGAAATCACCGTGGTGTCTGCAGTGGCTGCTCCACTGGACTTCTGCGTATTGACAAAGTTCTCTTTGCTCTTGTGGACCGCTTTCCTCGCTTCTTCTATCTGCTTGTTGAGCTCGATGTCCTTGGCCTTGAAATCCTCTGCATAGGATGTCCAACGGTCCAAAGAGTCTGAAACGAAGGTGGCCCAAGATTGGTACATGGTAAGCTTGGCTTTTTCCAGGTCCTGTAGACTTTTGCGCGTTTGCCCAAGCTGCGAAACTGCCACATGTAACTGCCGAGTGGTGTTCCTTGAATCTTGGATTTGCGCTTGCTGCAAAAGTGTGACAACTTCTGGAGACAGTTTGTCCTGATCTTTCTTGAGAGCTCCCACCAAGTCTCGAAGCTGCTGCGATGCAACCCCCGTGGACGCTGTCGAAGCTTCCCCAGGAGAGATGGCAGGCACAGAGGGTAAGGCAGGTGCTTGCCAAGCTGGCTCTTTGCCCTTTCCTTTGCCTTTGGGCGGTGGAACCACAACCGGCTTTGGCATCTCCGGCCATTGCTCTTGAGTCCAATCCCAGGTAGTTCTTTGTCTGCTCCGGGATTGCCCACGCGTTCTTGGAGATCTGGAAGTTCTGCTCTGTTTCTGCCAAGGAGTCTGTTGTTCCGATGCCCAATTGTACGGGGCATAACTGGTGTCCTGGACCTCTGTCCAGTGATAATGACATCCAGGGCAGTACTCCTCTTTCCCTTTTACGAGTCTCTTGCAAGGTCCACATCGCCATGGTGGATCCTTGGGCTGCCTTGTCTGTGACGTTGATCTCATTGAAGCCATTTCTTTCTGTATGAGCTTCAAAAACTTTGGATCCCGTGAGTGATGCACACGCAGCTGCCGATGAATTTGCTCCAGTTGAGCACTTGTAAGAACCCAGTGCCTCTTCCGATGCAAAAACCAACGTAGCCGCGCTTGTGCACGGATCTTTCTTTCCCGCCTCCTCTGTGTTGATGTCGCCGTGGATGACAAAGCACAAAAGGAGCAGAAACCAAGGATGCATAAGCCAGTTGCCAAAAACCACCAACGGGAATGCTTGCCAGTGGGCCGATTTAACGACAGCCAATGGAACCCAGGTTTCACGTGCTGGGACACGGATCCAAAATTTGCAAAACCTTTCTTGTGGGCCGAGTGAACGACAGCCAGAAGAACCCAGGATTTTACGTGCTGGGACACGGGAGAAATCAACGGATGGAAAAAGGCCGAAAAGCACTCACAAAGGATGTGCGATTCAGCCCGTGGTATGACCACTTAGGTTTCCTTTGAGCCGAAACCTTGTGGTTTCAACCCATTTGAAAAATATTAGTCAAAATGGGAATCTTCCCCAAGTAGGGGTGAAAATAAAAACTATTTGAAGCTTTTGTTAGAAAATGGTGATGGTGAAAAAATCATCCGCGAATACATGACATGAATGAGTGAAACTTAGATATATCCAAACAAAAAACCGCAACTATAGGTGTTTTTTTTCGACATCTGAACAATTATATATATGCGCAATCGTCAAATATGGATCATTTCCCCATTTTTAGGGGATGAGAATACAGAAGTTTCACCCCCAATAATCGTCAGAAAATATTTAGTCAATTTTGGGGCCAGGAAAGCCATGACCATCGAAACACACAAAAAAAAAACGAAGTCTCTGTTGGATCGGCAGCTTTGTCTTTGTGCTCTATTGTTTTTTTGTCCCACAAAAGCTTTGCTCATGGTAACACTAGTTGGTGGTTTCAAACCATTTGAAAAATATTAGTGAAATTGGATCATTTCCCCAGGTAGGGATGAAAATAAAACATCTTTGAAACCACCAACCAGTAACAACATTCATTGGCCGTTGAAAAGAACAACTTGCAGTTTGAAACTGGGAAAAACTTCGCAGTTGCTGGCTGAAGTGGCTATAGTTTGCTGCCAGTAATTTTGACCTCCTAGAAAAAATCCTGACATTAACAGTTGCTCCAAAAAGAAGAAAAACAGTTGAAAGCAAACATCCTAATATCACTGGAGATTTTGGTGAAATTCTTTGGTTTATATAAAACCTTTCTGGTAAGTCACATGTCAGGTCCAAAAAGATACGTAAAAAATAAGTTTTACAGCAAGTCATTAGGTAACCTTGCAAGTCTTTACCAGATTCTACAACTTTGGAGTGGCCCAAGATCGGCCAGATTCGTGAAAAAATGTTGTGTGAAAGGTCCGAGGTTGTTTTGTTGGGCATAACAATCCGAGTTTCAACAAATTCGAGTTTCAATTCTCTTGGGAATTTCGCCCCCCAGGAAAACAACCAACCGATTTTTTTGTTTGTCGATCAGAACGCCCGGACCTCAAAAGGGGGGTGATTGTCTTTTTGTTGATCAATGCATTATTGTTCTACTGTAAAGGTAAAAGGGCATGCAAAACGGTAGCATCTTTCATAACCCTTTTCTTGACCATGTACACCATTTATATCCACTGCGTACCAGGTATTTTTGATATATATTGTCCTGGTTTTGGGCTTGTATCATATCTTTTCAATATCGTATATATACAATTCATATACATATTATATATACATGTAAATAAAGTTACAAATGAAATATAGATATGTGTATATAAATATATATATATTCAAATTATAATATATATATATGATATCATATATTCCTATTCCACCCACTGTTTTTTCCCAAACCAAACAAAACCTTGGTTGGCTGTTTCCTTCTGGATGCCCGTCACCAAAGAACGAAGAGAGTTGGCATCTGCGACACGATCAGACTTCTCCTGGAGAGTTGTTTGTTTCTTGAGCATACCCTCCAGGAAATCAACATATCCCACCTGGGGAAGTTCGGAAAATCATCGACTCAAATATGTCGCATTTTTAGGGGATATGTTAATTACTCCTGGAGAGTATCTAGATGTGCGTTTCCCCATAATGTGCCTACATGACATTGATTAGTCTATGACAATGAAATTTCAGTAAGAACATTTAGGTGCTACAGTATCATGTGGTGTTTTTTGCGTTTGTGAGTCTCGTGTCGATGTTTTTGTTTCCTGTAGATGTGGGTAGTGCCATTGTAATATGCATATCATTTGAAATGTGCATCCAACTATAAGGTCAATGTCATCGACTTGATGACTGACACGTCACCATGTTGAAATAAATAGTCGGCAAAACATCTTGCGAGGATGGTAACGTTGGTGATGATACTGGTGCTGACAGTGATGATCACTACTATTATTTGTCTGACATATTTTTTGGGGGAGTATGTTCATTGTGTTTGCATCATGTCACTACCATTTAGTAGCGCCATGAGAAGAGTGGAAGCTTCCCTCTCCTACTGCTGAGCTTCGTTTAAGAAATACTGTACAGAAAATACGACTATCCCTACACATCTAAATGTCTTGCTCAGCTAAAGGACCATGTAATGAAAGTCGAAACTCCAGATTTCCGACTCAAGAAGTTGTCCCCGAAAGTTAAGAGTTCCCAGGTGGTTTCAGCATCCCGCAAAACCCCCCCACGTCTCAAAGGTCCACCCCACCTGATCGAGGTTTAATTGGAAGCTTTCTTTGATCGCCTGTGAGGTGAAGGTGAAATCAACGAGGTCACACCGGTCACACCCAACGAGATGATGATGGGTTGATGACGTTATGTTGTTTTCCTGCTAAACTTGGCATGTCTTAGGTCCCCGACTAAGGTTGTTAAACTCTCGGTGGGTTACATATAAAATTCCACGATCAACTCAAAGGAGCTGTTCGAGAATAAGGCTAATCTAAGATATGCCAAGTGCTGCTTGAAGGTTGGCCCCTGGGCCTAGTAAAAAAACACGTAGCCCACCATGGGGACATTAAGATTGACTGAAGTTACTCAGAGGTCATTCTGTGACTACCTGAAAAAACACTGCAAATTGTCAACCCGCAAAAAATGTTTGGTGATTTCTTGGGTTGAGGAAAATTGGAAACATATATTGGGAGGATTTCACTACCAAACCACCCTTTGCGAATGTGATATGAAGTCCTCACCCAAACGGTTCATTGGTGCTTCATTTTGATGTTTAAGTTAAGGCCATCTTCAGAAAATCCACAAAGGGAACAACCAAATGGTTGTTAGAGAAGAAAATCCAGATCAAATTCTGGTTCAAAAAACACCTCCAAGACAACTCGGCGGTTCAGAAGGGATATAAACAGCTAAACAGCATACAGCAATGAAAAAACAGCGCTGTACCACCCAACACTTGGTGAGATTATGTTCGATGACCTTCCTTCCAAAACAAGACTGCAATCCATCGTCTTTTGCATTTTGGGCTGAAAGTGCAACATTTTCCAAAAGGCCCAATAAATTAAAGCCGTGAGTCTGGAAGACAGTACCTGTAAACGAACACCTGAAGACATGTTAAAAGTGCAGTCATGCTCAAGTCATGCTCAAGTCATGCTCAAAATAAAAACATTTTCTTACACAAATGGTCTTCAAAACTCTGATTACAACAAGAGCCTCCTCTGTAGCAGTGCGATTTTGCGTCTCCTCACAGATGATGATCGCATGAGGTCATTTTCTGTGACTATGGCTAATGTTTTTGCTGAATTTGCTTGATGATCATCATGTACGTATACATATATAGATAATGTTCTCAAAGATTCACTCTGGGTTAGGTGGTCGTGATGATTTTGCAGAATTCTTCCAGATCAAAGTAACGGTAGTAAGCACAGTCAGAGATATCAAGTACACTGGATCCGTCAACCACAAGTTGTTTCCAAATCACAGCTGGCTGCTTCAACAAAGTATCAAACACACATACACATAAGCACACTGGACCTCTGCCTCACATGACGCTTCAATCGAGGGACTGTACCCAATTCTCTTTAAACCATCGTGTTCGGGTATGTAGAGCAATTCCAGCATGAACTAGAGAGACCCTGTTTGTCTGTATCTGTGTATGTTTTAGTGTCAAGCAAAAACTGTATCCAACCATCATATTGCAATGAAGTTGCTTATTGTGTCACACATATTGTTCATGCTGTTGCACTCTATGCACCCACCAGGAACCCCAAACAGAAATATGTACATTAATAAGGCTCTTTTGAAGCCGGAAATATCATGCTTTCAGGGAGTATGTTAGACATACATCAATTTCACACCTCGAAGGTATGTTCTATATTTTTTTCAATCCATTGAAGTGAGAATCAGAGACACTTAGACTGCTTCAAATAAACTTATCCAAACCAAGCCTGTACTAGGATAGCCCCGCACGGGAACTTAGAATCAATGGTGAGGACTAGCAGGCACTCCAATGACTGGTGTATATGAAACAAACATATTTAATATGTGTGTATTTGAAGAATGTACAAATATATTTAGGTCTTGCCAAAAAACTGTAAGAGTGGATAATGGAGGCTAGTAATTATGGTTCCTGTGATGAAAATGAATATCATATATATTTACACACTGTTACAGTGTTGAGGCGGGCTCCCAATTTATATGTTATATAAATATAAAGTATATATTATAATTCAAAGGAAACTGTACCAGTACCAGTACCATCAAGGTATTCCCGTGCTCGATTTTACTCCCTGCCTTTAAAATGTTTTCTCTGACTTCTCGGAGGAGTTCACTTAGGGTTTCCTGAAGCCAACATGGCGAAAACCAGGCTTTGGGATGATCATGAGGTGAGTGATCATACGTGAGGGGAAATACACCAGGGATCCGAACTTCAAGGAACAATCAAACTGAGTAAACTGCAAACTGACAACAAATGTGAAAGTGCAGAGTGTGGATGAACTTCCTCTTGTGTTTCCTCATTGTTCTTCATTTTCCTCAATGTTCCTCACGGTTCCCTTCTTTTTCCTCGATATTCCCTCGACTTTCCAAAAATATTCCTTCACTTCACGCACCAAAAATCTGACATTCAAGAACCTCCCGGTTAACAGTTCTCAAAACAAATGTAACGCCTTTTCTAAGATAACTTAATTAGTGCTGTAACTTCGCCACCGCATATTTCCACGACGTCTCAAAAAACACAACACACCTCGCCCTCGCGGCGGTTCGACATTTCTTGGCACACCGTTTGCTTCAGTGCATCCAAGTCCTCCACACTTCCGCAGGATGCGATTGCGATTGCTCACCGTGACTGGCTGTACCATTTTTAGGGCTCAGGTTTATTGCTAAGCTTTTTGACGTTTATTTGCCCACGATTGCCTTTTTGATATAGATCCAACACATGGGAAACTTTCAAAATGATCAATATGGGTCTTTGAATTCGATATAGTTGGTGGATGACACACCCAATTGAACAAACATATTACAGTGAAATTGGATCATCTCTTCAATGTTTGGGGTGAAAGTGAAAAGCACAATGAAGTGACATAACAAAAATCGAGAGATTTCCCCAAATCCAGGCTGCCGTATTTCTGGTTATTTACAGTTTCTGTTTGGGAATCACCACTTTGAATTCACAGTAATTGCTGGTTCTTCGATTTTTTTCAAAGGATCTCCATTGTTTTGCGTTGCATCTCTGCTCGATTAGAGTTCATCGTCATTGAAACTGCTGGAAACTAAGGCTCAATATCCAAAACCAGTCACATCTGTTCTCATGTGCATTCCAAACATGGTGTCCGTTATCCAAAATCATAAGCCACTCCCAAACAATTCTAGGTTGGATAACCCCTAAAGAATGATAAAGTGTACATTTCACTGGGGTTTTACCAATGGTCATTTGTGGTTTCAACCACTATCTTTTGGATAAAAACGTATCCCCTTTACCCATGATCCCTTCGGAGCCTCCAAGGCAACCTTTAAATCCTCCCGCAAACGGCGTTGTTGCAGATCTTGCGCTTGTTGCTCACGCAACCTGACGGACGGATTTTTGATTTTGTGGCAACCGGCAGGTGACTGAACATAAATATCTGGACAATTTATAATAAATCCTTAGCCTGATTGTTTCGGCCATTTGGGAGGGGATTTCCTTACTTTTCACCACCATTTGGGGTGATTCCTCGGCTGAGGTTGTTATAAATTGCCCAGAAATATGAATAACATAGATATTTGCACATCAAGGCTGCAAAAAGAAGGACACTTTTCTGAACGGAATCTTCTCTTCTAGGGGTACATGTTCAGGTTCCATAGCCGTTTTGGGTGTCTCAAGATTTGGGCTCAAAGGCAGCTTCAACTGACTCTCTCTCTCTCTTTCCTCAAAATATTATCTTTGCGCAGCATGGAAAAGCTCACTTCAGGAACAAGAACCAACCCCAACACCCAAAGAGGTCTAAATGTTTTGGTTGCAACTGGTCTTCAAAGGTCTTCAAGGCCCACCTAAAGTGTTCCACTACAAACCACAGATGTTGCATGTGATGCATCCGACTCAAACCTGATATACAACGTAAGGTGTCAAGGTCAAGAAAAGTGAGTAAATCTTAGTATGTATTTGGGCGAAGAATCAAATCTATATGTTCAGATCGATCTGTTTCCACCAACCTGCACGTAAATTCTGGAGAGGGAGATCAAAACTCCAGGCAGTTGAACTAACAGCTTTCCCTGCCAAAAAGGCAGATCTTCCCCTACCTCCGTTGGTCCAAAAAACTGTCACCTAGCTTCACAAACCAAGGGACCAGCTGCCACTGGTTGTTACGGTGTATCGGTATATACAAGGTTGGCTCCCCAAACAGTTTTATAGCGTGTATTAATTCGTGGTACAATATACAATTTTATAGAGGTTATCAAAATTGTAATATACTTGTAGGAAAGAAATTTTGTAGGAACCCTTATACCTTATAGACTATAGATAACTACAAACATTTATTAACCAACCCAAAATTCTCTATCGGATACCACTGGCATGTTGAACATTCCTGCTGATCAAATGAAGGTTTGGGGGACATACTCCCAGCCACCCCCCATTCAGGAAGTAAGGCTTTATTGAGGTACATTACGGTATCATTGAGTGTATTGTGCTATACACCAAAAAAAACCATTATCATATAAACTTAATAAGGCCTTTTTATGTGGGGTGGGATTTCGGGTAGCCATGATCTCTATTTCGCGGAGAAAAAATCCCTCCCGGTCCCAACCTGCTCTTTATACCATCTTCCAAAAACTGCTGTTTTTTTTGGAACAAAACCCAGACTCCTTTCCCTCATCCTTTTGCACCAGCCTCACACTTTGTTCCTCACTCAAAGCCTTGACTTTTTGAGACACCTGGCAACTCAAAAATGTTTTTTCATAGCATTAAGCACGAGTATACACCCTCTCAAAACACCATTTAACTCCACTTTTAGAAGAGGTCACTCCTTTTCAAATTTTGAGAAATTCAGCTTCTAGCCGCCCATCAAAACTTGTGAGAGAGCATTTTCAAAACTAGTGCCTGCTTTTGTTTTAAAGGTTTTGCTGACCAAACAATTGGCCCAACAATATCAATGGCCTAAACTGGGGCTGTGGAAATAGCATGATGCCCCAGGTGTAACAGACTTAAGCGCCGTGTATTTCAGGCAGCCGTCAGGCTATATTTTCTTATTATCTCGTGACATCCAAGCAATGGTGACACGGGGATGTATTTTCCACACTTACATTTGCTTTCGTGGCTTGAAATCTGAAAAAGTCAAATAGACTTCCCAAATGGTGAGGAATCACGTCACATAAAGCAACAAAAAACATATTTCCTGGTTGGTGGTTTCAACCCATCTGAAAAATATTGGTCAAATTGGATCATTTCCCCAGGTAGGGGTGAAAAAAACATCTTTGAAACCACCACTCAGTTTCACATTAAGATAATCTGAGATTGCCATTCAGTAGAAGCAACAAAAACACTCATGGCATGATGGCACCATTCATCGTTTCACCTCCGGTCCATGGTGCTGATGGTTCAGAAATCCGAAAAACAACCACCGTTTGGATGGAGCTACAAAACCTTGGAAAATAATGGGAAAACTACCTTTCCCTCAACTGGGCTTTCTCGCCGGATTTCTGGTTACCATTAACAGTATGTAATAGTTACTTCATCAAATCCAAGCTCCACCGGTTCAACTCCCAGGTGATGAGAAAAAAGGTGGACCATTTCAACTCACCAGATTGTTGGAGACACACTTCTAGTTGGTGGTTGAACCATCCAGTTGAAAAAATATTCGTCAAATTGGGAATCTTCCCGAGGTGGGAGTGAAAACATCAAATATTTGAAACCACCGCAGAGACTTAGACTTCGCCTGAATTTTTTGAAAGGGTCACGATTTCATCATCCCCAAAGTAAAGGTCACCAGTGGAATTGCCAGGTCTAATTTTGCAACACCTTGGCATGTCCGTGTCATGCCGCCATGCCTCTGCATCACCAGCAGCTCTCTCTTGAGCTTCCACATCCACATCAGCTCTGACCTGTCAAGGGCCCCTAAAAGGTGGGCCCCATCAGTTCAGGATTGCCACCGGCTGGTTCAGGGCGGATTGCTTACACGATGGTTCATCTCCTTCATCTCACTAATCCAACACACCTTTCCATGGGCTAACAAAAATGGTTTCTCTTCAATGCATGGTTTTTTTCATCTTCGAAGATGCATGCCAACGATCATCCTCTAAAACTGTTTCTGGAAGAACTCCGGCAAACTATCCCAGTTTTCATCTGAATCAGGTTTTGTATACGTCCATTTGGTACAGAAAAATACCATTTCTGAACTATCCAACATTTTTCCAACAGTTAACCAACATTTCATCAGATAACTTTACAACCACAAATTTCGGTGTTTCTGCCTGTTGTTCATGAAACCACCGTTTCGTTTGAAACGCCCCCCCCCCCCATAGGCCGGGCGCCTTCCGCATGCCTTTCTCCAAACTTTCAAACATCGCGAGGCGAAGGCCTCGCTCCTGGGGAAGGTTCATCTTTACTGAAGATGAACGGCTTTCGAACATGTCCTCATCTAGTTGGTGGTTTTTTTCCAACCCAGTTGAAAAAATATGCTCGTCAAATTGGATCATTTCCCCAGGTGGGGATGAAAATAAAAAATATTTGAAACCACCACCTAGTCATGGAGGTGGATGGTTCAAATCATTTGTTCCTTTCTTTTCATGGGTGTATTTGGAGGTGGTTACCATGTTAATCTTCCCCGTGGTGAATGTTTGAGTGAAAGCTATTATATACAGTAGTAGGCATAGGTGTTGTTTATAGATTATATAATATGTATCTGCATACATGCTATCTATACATAGGTATGTTTGCAAAGTATTATTTATATATATATATATATGTTTGAACTATCTACTGATATTGCTCACTTGGTTTCTGATATCAGTCAAAGATTGTATTTCAAAAGACACATGTCATATGGCATTCCAATGCTCTATCTATAGATATACACCAAGATCTTTGCATCAACACAATGCGAATTGTCATGACAAGATTTCTGCGGGTGGTGAGGCCATTGAATTTGCTTTTCAAATGGATACACGAACTACCCTCCGGTATTTTCTCACATGGCTGACAATGGGAAATCATCAATTTGTTAAATTTGTAGTATCAACTAAAAAGAAAATCCATCTTCACAAATAAATCGTCCTTGTTCCAACCAGCCATGTTGCTTTTCTAAGAAATATAACATGGATCTCCTCAATACGCCTGGGCCACCCATTCCCGATATCTCCGATCCTCATTTAGCTTGGCTTCCTGGAGAAAGATTTTCCGCCAGAAATCACACAAAAAATCGAGGCAACCTTTGGGAGAAATATATGAGATGTATCTCATGGATATATACATATATACATATCTTTGTATGTTTTGCAATAAAAGACCCAAGGAACTTGAACATCCAGGTTTCAAACACATATTTTATATCTATGCATTATATATATATATGTTATAAAAGTTTGGGTCACCAATCACCAATGATATCCTAGTTGGTGGTTTCAACCCATTTGAAAAATACTAGTCAAAATGGGAATCTTCCCAAAATAGGGGTGAAAATAAAACATATTTGAAACCACCACCAGTATCCCTTTGATAAGCATTCTATTGAAGCCATGAAAACTAGTATCCTTTTGTGCATCCCAAGGATCAAATGCTTTTGAAAAATCGGTCTTAAGAGTCTTGCAACATGTTGGGTGTATCCCCATTTAGCAATGCCCTAAAAAATCCGGTAAGCTGACAGTAACCCGCTGAAAGTGCTAGTGAAACCCAAAAATCACGTGGCGTTTCCGATGATGTGTTCAAACACTCCAAACATATTCCCAAAAAATGCTTGGAATCACTTGCAAAAGACACCCCAAACCGAAAAACGAAAGATTTGTTGTTTGACGATTGCAACGTGGGAATACAGTCTACCCAACTTATACGCAATTGGTACTTACGAGGGTCTTTTCCCCCCAAGATAGGGACTGTGCAAGGTTGAGGAGAAGAGACCTTCCAAGCTGAGGTTTTCTATCCAACCCCCATCAACTATCCACGCCCATTCAGCTTCGAGAGTAGGGTTGGATAAGAACTAGTTGGCGGCTGTTGCCCACCCGTGTGTTGAATCATTTCCCCCCATTTTCTTGAGAACATAATGTACATAATGTACAAATCTGTGTGCTGATAGGTGCTGCAACTATTTGGGTGGATTCTTTGAAGAAATGGGTCTCCAAAAAGCGATAAGTGGGGACAGTCAAGTTTTGAAAGGCCTATCTCAAGGTTGAGTTCAATCAACATACATTGTTCGATTGGCATTAAGGGATCTATATGAAAGAAAAACCTGGCAAAAGGGCTGAATCTCACCCTTCCATTCGGCTTCAGTTAAGATGTGATTTAACAAAAACCAAGTGATGGCCACCATCCTCGCTCAACATATTGATGTCTTTTTTTCAATTTTCAAATCCAAACGGCGGTCTGTTGCATCATTCCCGGTACCAAATGCCAGCTGATTACCAAGCCCCTTTGCAGCCATCTGGGCAGATTATGAACATTCATCAACCTCAACAATTCCTGAAATAACTAAGGAAATTCCCTGAAACTATATAGCCACTGGGACGCACACATGCACAAATGGGTCACTACATGCTGGATGTATAGCATACTACCAATATACATTAATTCATTGCCAAAAAAAACCTAGCAGCATTTGCAAAGTTTAAATGGTAGGTTAGTTATGATTCCATACAATTACAGTAGGCATATATCAGTTTTGTGCAGCTTCTGAAGCTGTTCGTAGCTTAGCAACTACGATATTTTGTTGTAATTGTTTGTTCCAGTGATTCCCCATAAATGATCATAGCCATGGAAAATCCCTATTTTTCCTGGTAAATACCATCAAAATGGTGATGTTTACATGGTTATGCCATGAGGTCACCTAATCAAATGTCAGATTTCAAGGTCAAGGTGAGTGCTGTTGTTGCTGAAACAAAAATTGAATATCCATATCAACAAATGAGGGACTTCAAAAAATAAACATCCCTGGATTTCTCACCGTGAAAACGTTGAACGCAAATCTCTGTGACTTACAAAGCATGGGAAAATAGGAAAAACTCCGTGGAAGTTTACCAATAGGCACTGAAAACTGATGTTTGGAAGACGATCCTCTCCTTTTGCGATGGCATTTGTTCAGGGGCGAACAGTTATAATTAACGCCCCATGTTGACCTTTACAATCTATACTTAATTACACCAAACTGGGGCACCATCCAACCAAAAAGAGAAGAAAACCAGCACCCTGTTTTGCATGTTTATCTTCTACCTGGAAAGCCAAGTGCCCTATTTTTGAGGCAATAGTTGCTTAATGTTTGGGGTACAGTTGCCTAACAAAAATAGGACACTTGGCGTTCCAGGTAGTTCTACTTTGATAAGCAATGTCTCCCAGGAGTCCCTGCCCTTCATTAAACAACCAATTTTAGGACACCCGGACATTTTCCCGAAACGCGCGCTCGCACTCCACCAGGGCACGGCGCGACTCGGCTTTTAGGTCCTTTTTTTCTCGGAGCTGGTAGGGTATGGGGGTTATAGCCGCAGGGAAACCTGTTTATAAGGCCATTGCAAGGGGTTATAAGTTAATAACTGATAACTTATCTAGTTGGTGGTTTCAACCCAATTGAAAAATATTAGTCACAATGGGAATCTTTCCTAAACAGGGGTGAAAATAAAAAATATTTGAAACCACCAACCAGTTATCATATCAGTTTTTTTCACCGCATTTAAAACTAGTAGTGGCCCACTTTGTACTGTAGGGGCTGCGGGAAAACTATAACCATGACAAATCCACAGTATATTTACCGACATAACAATCGATCCTACTATGGATAGTAACTTTAACCAGTTCTGAATTCAAGCCCCAAAAAGAAATACATCATTGAAGTCCATGCCCTCAAATACCGCGGGAACCCGCAACCCTCATTTTTACGGATTATAACCAATATATTGGGGGCTTAAAACGTTCTTTTTTCCATGGGTTTTGGGGTCCAAGGGTACCACATATTCCGTCCCAACACAAATTTCGGAAGAAGAACCTGATCCATTCCTTTAGGTTTTGCCAACGATTTATGATGCTCACTGGGTTGTTTGATATCATTGGTTGGCTGGTAGCTTGCAACAAACATTGTGCAAGAGTCGGTGTGATCTCAAAACAACACAGCTGGTTGCACCATGTTTTGGAGTTTGCATGCTATGCTACTGTGATTGGTTTCACTCAAAAATATCACAACGTATTGCGGACGCAACATTTTGCCCAGGAGATTCCCATCGCTTGCCAAGTTGACCCCAGAAAAAATAAAAAACAACAACTATTTAAAAAAACAAATAAAGCAACAAATGAACCGTGGTAAAAAAAAAGTCAGTCTTTCATTTCGCAAGGTCTTATGCCCCTACTTATGCATGCACAGTGCCAGCTTGGGGATCCCAGTAATGACCACCTCCCTTCTTCCCACATGAAGGGTGGTTTATAGCGTGGCTCAAATGTAGACAATATTCACACCTTTCCCATTTTCACTACCGCCACCACCACCACCACCACCAGCAGCAACAACAACAGACAACAACACAAAAAAAAACAACTTCAACTTCTTCAGTGCGCTCCAAGAAGACGGATTTTTTTTTCTCCATGTCATCTCCCCTTGTCCACCATCCTTCAGCTGCGTTTGCACAATCGCCAGCTCTTTGGCTAACGATGAGGACTGATCTCGAATCTTAGCGGATCGAGGTCTAGATATGAAGGGTGGAAGCAACCCAATGGAGGCGCAGAAAATTCCCTGCAGTTTGGAGTTGGAGTTGTAACTTTTGCTTGTTTATTATACTGTATATATTTTTTTTTTGGGTTGAGGGGGGTCGTAGGTGGGTTCAAATTAATTGTTAACATGAAGGATTTTGGTTGAGGTTGACTGCTGTGAAAAATGTCTGGGATAGGTTCTGGTAGGGAACTTGAACTTCGAATAAATACTGTGTTCGACACACTTGAAGTGAGAGTTACTTCTGAACTGGTTTCCACTTTACCCACATCATATGGGTGTTTCCAAAAAACAGGGATACCCCAAAATGGATGATTTATAATGGAAAACCCTATTTAAATGGATGATTTGGGGGGAAAAAAAAAACCTATTTTTGGAAACATCCATATGCCTCCGAGTTTTACCCGGATCCTTGTAGCTAAGTCTTCGAAATGGAGAGTTGGAGGTTCCGAAGTCCAAAAGTCGGAACCTCCCGGAGGATCACCTGTTTCAAACAAAAATGGTACACAAATGCATTTGATTTTACCCAACAATTCCCAAGGCCGATAGGATCCATCGAACTAGTATGTTTTTTCCTACATTTATGACATAAAATCCTGATAATTCCTTGAAAAAATCAATCATTTATTAATGTGGTAGGTAAAATATACCAAGCAAATGGATCCGTCAATGGATACATGCCAATATATAAGATGCACAGCGGCACAGATTTCCATCAACGAAGTTCCAGGCTTGGACGTCCTGGGGGTTCCTGACCAATTTCCACTGGATGTGAGCCAATTCCGCCTGAAAAAAAACCGTGGAAACGTCATCTACCGTGGACTGAGTTTCATGTGAAAAAACGGAAGGAGGTTTTGTACTGCATGATGCATGTTCCCCCCAATTTTTTTGATGGTCCACAATTTAGAATTTCAAATTCATCTCAAATGATGTTGGGAAGTTATACCTTCAAATGAAATCTATCGGTTTTTCTTAGTTTTTTTTGGCCTTTCTTGTGTGGGTTTTTTTTGCAAAGAAAATATGTTGGTTGATTCTTCGCACAAAACGATTTTGGGTGAACATCTCTAGCAATGCATGGAATCGAGCTACATGAAAATGTTTCACCAACCTGGACATGCATGAAATAAAACCACCAAATTTTGAAATGGCCTACCTACGTAATCGTTTTTTTCTAATCCCAAAACCTAAAAACAAGACCATCACAGGTTTCTAGGGATCTGCGCGCTAAAAAAAAAATACAAAAATGATGAGATGTACTGATCTTACTGCAGGGGGGAGCATGCCAAACCACAATGTTGGAATGTCCTCTACTACCTATTTGTTCGGGTGCTCGCTCGTCTCACGTTGCGAAGAAACTTACCCACATGGTTGCAAACCAACCAAGAAGGACTCTTGGGAACAAAAAATGGGCCATTGTGGAACTTGAGGAAACATGTGTAAACGGGAAAATTGTATTGAGATTGCAATTTTCACAAAGATCGAAACTTGCCTGGCACTTGTTTCGTATTTTAGCCGTCTGTGACAACGATCACAAGAGTGGTTTTTGTCGTAACGTGTTCTCCTTCGGAAAAGTTTATTCGCAACCACAAATCAAAGATCGGGTGATTATCCAAAACATTTTCAAAAAATCGTTCCGCTGCTCCAACTTTTGCGCGTTACACCATGTTTTCCATGCGGTTTTTCTTCAATTCCTCGAGTAGGTGAAACCCCAGTGGCGAAACACCAATTTTTTTCTCTAATCAAGGCACATGTGCGAAAATCTGATGGTACTTACAGGAACCTATGTTTTTTGCAGGGTGCCATCCCGTCCAAGGATTGAGGTTAATATATGGTCGCATTTCCCTTTTGAAGTGAAAAATAAATAAAGTGCAAGCGGAAATCCCGCAGCATGCCCGACGCGGCCAAATTTTGATGACTTGGCCTGCTTTTCATCCACTGACTGAAGTTGACGTTGCCACCTCAACGCAGTGTTTTTGGGAAAACATTTCATTGAGATTTTTTAAGATTTCGTTGATGTTTGAATAGAAGTGTAAATATTTTGCAATGAATATATATATTTATACATATATATATATATATTTAACTATATATATATATATAAATATTTCTATATTTCAAAGGAAAAAAAAATATATATATATATATTAATTTGGGGTNCTATATATATATATATAAATATTTCTATATTTCAAAAGGAAAAAAAATATATATATATATATTAATTTGGGGTATTTGGGTTCTGTCAATTTTCCCAAAATAATTCGTGTTTGCATGGGGTTCCGCCTCTTACTGCTTTCAACACCGAGCCCCTGTCAGAACACATGTTCAATGTGCAAAAGGGCCTTCTTAATAAAAAAAGTAATGTCCTTAAACTCAAAAAACATGTTCGAACAAGTTCTCAACAGAAACACCTTCTGGGGTGAGGAGGAGTGATTTAAGATTTGACCCACCCACACAATCAAGATGAACAAGGAAGGTCGTTGGCTTTCAAACGGTTCTCTGGCGACTTTGAAACATCAAAAAAAATGCCACAGCATTCTTTGGGACCTTCATTGGCCACTCATGCGCAAGGCACAGATTTCATTAGTCTTGTTGGTCTTGGAACATGTCGAAACGTGTATGGGTGACTTCCGACGCCACCCTCCCGCCGGAACAACATATGGATGGCCATCACGATAACGAACGTATGTAACATTCATGTCATTAAATCAAAGTGTAATTGCGGAGACTGTCTTTGTCGCAAAGTGTTAAGACAATTTAAAGCACATGTCTGCTCAGAATGGCCCAGACACATATTCACCGAAAACCAGGCTGACATTTCATGTGACATGAAGCTATAATTTTGCAACATGAGGGCACGAGGCGCTAGTCTTTGAGTAAAAATCCCGGCAAACACAAGGGCTACAGTGTTACAGCTTCCTTCAAGCTTCCCGGCTCTTCCTGTCTACGGTTCACCACCCCCAGCGTTGCTTTAATAGCCTGGCCACAGGCAAGTAATGGCTCTAATTCCCATCTATACAATCTAGAACTTTTACTTTGCAACTAGCAAGGCAAGGACCGGTCAAGAAAATGTTCAAAGCCACCCATGAAGCCCAAAGACCAAAGAAAAAAGCGGCGCACTTCAACCAACCATGCTGCGGGGGGGTAACCCTTGTCGTGTGGCGTCCATCTTTTTCAGGTCTGAAGCAACCCTTAAACCGACACCGAAGAAGTTCCTTCAGAGCGCGATGAGGAACGAGTTTAACTACAACTGCATGAATTTGCCTGCATGAATTTGCCCGTGCTTGCAGAATGTTCGACAATAATTCACCTCAGATCACTTTGGATTGACGGTGTCATCAAAACTGCTTCCCACCAAACAGGACTTCCTGCAAAGATATACCAGCAAAAGGGGCCAGATTGAAATCCAATTGCCTGATTTCAAGACGAAAATGTTTCAATCTGACATCAATTTCCCGGAAAGTCCACAATTCATAGCTCTCAATTGGGGATGTCTGTGAACTTTCTTGCGGGGTTCCAACTAACATAGGGACCACTAAGAAGTGTTTGTCCAGGTGATTCCCAGTGATTCCCAGTGACCTTCTGATCACTTCGTTGGAGGTCTTTTGCCAGATCCCTTTTCGTTGAGGTCACGGATCAACATCACCATCCCAAAGAGGTCATAAAGAATCGCTAGGATTTCATCTTATTGTTTCTAATAATCACTAAATATCGCTATAATATAATATAACATCATACCATAATATAATAATATATATATATATATATGGTTAGTAGTTTCCCAAATCTTTGCCAGGTGCATATGTGCATGTAATTATTTATGTATAGAAGTTTAAGGCCGAAAGATCTTGAGACCAAATGACCAATGAACGTCACAAGTCCCAAGTAGGAATGTGTTTATTGAACCAAACTTAAGAACTTACCCACCAGTACAGCAACATGACAACAGAAAATCCTCATGTAAGTAAAACAAATTCGAATGATCCATTGTTCCATTGCCCATGTTAGTTTGGAAAGCATTAATGTGAAACCCATCTACAGGTAGAAATTGCAAACAGGACCAACCAGGACCTAGCAGATCCCTCCACTTTCAGTGGTATTCAATGGCTCAAACATTACATTTTTTAGTGTTCCAAATGCTTCATGCCCCTGTTTCTTGATTCGGTTGCGGCTCTCTGCAACATTCAGGGCCAATCGGAACCGATTGGGCCAAAGATACTGGACATTTTGGAGGGGTTCGCTATACCCTCGCGAAGAATCTTTGATGAGTTTTGAACAGGAAATGGTTTAGAGTTATGCTTTCGGTAGGTTCTTCAAATAACACCCTCATGCCCGCTTCATTTTTTGGTATTTTTTTGTACGACAATTATCAATTTCTTTTTCTGAGAGAGCTTCTCAATTAGGTCAAGTAGGGCCAACATGGGCCATCCAGGTTTACCATATAACGCAACCAAAAATGGATTATACACACCCCGAAAAATAACAAAAAAACAAAACAAAAAGATGGAATCCCTGAGTTGCTGTCGACGCAGACAGCCTGCCTCCCGAAGAAACGAAGAAAAAAACATCTGACCAAAAACCAGCAATCTTTGGGCTTTCATCGAGAAGCTTTAGGGAGTGGTGGATCATCCAAAGCTGAGAACTAAATTTCCCACTGAATGATTCCCCGTCAGGCGGCATAGTCATCAACCCAATAGCATGGGCTTTTAATCAAATCGCGTTTATGTATATAAACTTTAAATATGTATACCCTCCGTGGAACTAACATATCCCACCTGGAACATCATCTTCAAAAGTGCCTTTAAAAGGGGATATGTTAGTTCCCAGGAGGGTATATAAATACATCTTTGCACTCCTTTCGAAAGCTATCCTCAAAACCCACTAGAACCTCAGGGATTTTTTCAAGATGGAGTGATAAGGAGAGACTCCGGGGGCTGTCAGAATCCACCTTCTCCAAGATGGAGGTGTATTTTTGGGATATTTTTTTTCGGTGTTTTTGTCTCCAAGATCAAGGAGAAACTAACATGGAACAGCCCGTCGGTAGAAGTTCCTTTGGGGAATCTCCGGAAAATGTCAATTGAGCAATCTGGATATCCTATGTTTTATGGTGACCCTGGTTAGCGCCGGCCCGGCAGGAGAATAATCGAAATAAAGACTTCCAGTAAGAACCTAGACAAAAAAAGATCATGATTTCAAAATCCATTTCGTGATGTTTGAGGGAAAGGGGTTCAGGAAACATAGGAAACATTGGCTTTGGAGGATATGTTGTCTTTTTACATTCAGTTTGTGGTTTTCGGGTCAGCCAAGGAATTCGATCTCAAGACCTGAAAAAACTGCCCCTTGGCCATGGCACAATAAAATAGCAAAAGTTGTGGCTGGGGCTCGAAGCCTTTAAGGTCTTATACTTGGCTGACCCAATCAAAAATTGCATGTAAAACTGTAAAACCATGGTAAAACCAACACGTCCTGCAAAACTACTATTTCCTGAGCCCTTTCCCCACAACATTCCTGACACGGCGTGGGAACATTCCAGAGCCAAAGGAATCTTAAAAAATGGGGCTTGCATGGCACATCTCCACCCCAGGTCCAACTAACATTGAACCACCGGGAAAAAAGTGCGTCCTAACATGGCACCACCCACAAATCTCGAATTCTTTTCCAACTAACCAACCACAATTTTGAACAAATCTCCATGCCTATAATAATCCATGACATTACCATGACATCACTTCCAACGAACAGTGTCGCGTGGCCAGTGGGTGGAATTTGCCCTTTCCAAAGCGCTGTGTTCTTCCATGCGGCTCCACCTCCTTGTCTTCAAATTCTTCTAAGGTAGCTAGCCTCGAACAACAAAAAAAGTGGAGGAAAGTTTTTGAAAGATAAATCCCTCGAAATGTCTTGCTATTGTGAATTGAAGACAGGTTTTTTGAGTGTTTCATTTTCCAAATAGTCGATGCTTTTCCTTTCAAAACACAACATGGAACAAAAAGACAGATGGGGATATGTTTGCAAATTGTGTTCTTGCCAGCCCATTGTGGTGGGTGAAAGTGGATGGCTGAATGTGAAAGAGAAAACAAACAGTTCATTCCATTTCGCTGGCCATGACGTGGAATCATCTAACAGGAACAACGATTCAGTGTGGTCTGGAGAAACACTGTGGGCAACTGCAACGCGAGAAAACCATCTCAAATCTCACAAAGTATGAGATGTTTCTTCCCAACGAGCATGACTTAAACTTAGGAGTTCATGTAGCCAAAGCGTTCATAGCAAAATGTATTGTGTGTCTGCTCCATACTTAAAAGGGGGGCGGGGCCCCTTGAACAGAACAAGTGAGTTCATTGAGTATACACATATCAATATTGGCTACCTGCAACGTATCCTCGTGTGTGTTCAAAGACACTTGGAAATAGGACAAAGTGCTAAAGAACAAAAAGAAGCTGTCTGTGAAATTCAAAGCAGGACAGTGGGAAAAACACCGATGCATCTAGCAAACTCTTGAACTCGGTTTTTTTCAACTACATATAATTCATCACATAATATCCATCACGTCCAAATCACCCAAATCATCATTCACATTCAAAGCTCCATTTTGACTCGTTGCTTGATGTTCTTTTTGGCGTTTCCTTTGTGTTTGTTTTCACCCGGGAGGAAAAACTCCCAAGGCCGTTTTTTGGGAACTCCCAACTCGCCAGGTCGTTTCTTGGGCGAGACGGAGGCCGCCTGATGTCTGATGGAAGGGACGGAGAATTGGAAAATGGTCACATCACCTCAATGGAGCTTCCTGGTTCCCTTTATAGGTGGTAGGGGGATGCTTCTCTGGCTTGTCAGCTTGTCTTCCAAGATTCCTCAAACCGCATACCTTGGGGCTCGAGGTTTTCTCAATGGTTGTTTCTGGTTCCCTTTATAGGTGGGCTTGGTAGCATATAATAACCCAATTGGCAATATATAAGTGGTATTGTTAGTGGTATATATTGCGGTTTTGGGTGATTATATGCTACCGATCCCACCTATTAGGGGAACCAGAAACAGCTATTGATCACCCATATTATTCATGGGACTAGTCCGGTATATTTACCTACATTCCCATAGGATCCATGGGACTGGATTATTAACCTACATTAGATTGGGTGAAAAATGGCCACATTTTTTTCGAGGGAATGTAGGTGAAATATTCCCATCCCATGGACCATCTGGGATTTGGATAAATTTAATTAAAAAAATATAGGTATATCAAAATCCTACTATAAAGGTGATGAATCCCATAATAGCAAGGGGTGAACACCGTTTTAATCAATTTGGAGGTCACAAAAAACCTTCTAAAGGGTCAACTTAACCAATCACAAAGAGGTCACAAAGAATTGCTAGGATTTCATTTTGTTTCAACCACTACTCACTGGAAAAAGAGCAAATGGTTGATAATTTCCATCAACTTGAAACCCCTTTCCAAAAACAGCCACAGTTCCCGCCTCTGAAACAGCCACAGTTCCCCAAAAAACTGCTACACTACATCTTCTGATTTAATGCCATAGTAGGAAGGGGTGAAAAAAATGTTTACCCTCCAGGAAACTAACATATCCCACCATGGGAAAAGGAAAATCATCTTCAAAAGTGTCTAAGGATGGGATATGTTAGTTCCCAGCAGGGTAAAACCACCAACAATTTTTATAGAGTGCTCTGTAACCACGGCAACGGTATATTGTTTGGATTTGCCCCACCTATGGCGCAGCGCGTTTGACAAGAGTCGGCTGTACAAAAAAATACGTTTCGAACTGGACTTAAGTTGGTAGGGTTGACAGGTTTGCTGTGTTTGCTTTCCCCCTTGGAAACGACAAAATGGAATCCAAAAGAATTGCTGTTTGGTTTGGCAGTTTTTGGTTTGTTTTCCAGGGAAACTCAGGTTTCAGCAGATCGTTTTCGCATGTGACACGAAGGGCTTCCTTTGCTACACTCACTGCAAGTAACAGCATCAGCATCAGGCACTGAATAGGCCATCCCGAAAGGAATTTTATCTTCCAATCATTCATTTTCAGGGGCTATGTTAAGTTCAGGGATGGTAGGAGATTGATAAGATTTTGCTTCAACTACAACAGTATCATTATGGTATGATCGTGACTCTGACTCTTATCAACCTGAACTTTGACTTGTATCAGCATTTGTTTTGAAATTGATGACCCAAATGACTTGGAAGTTTGCCGAACTTCTGTAGGAATATATGAATTCATTAAATTGTAATATATATATATATACATATATAATCATATATATATGTAAATATTATGTATATATACATAAATACATATATCACCCATCAAAATACAGTACTGAACAGAAATTACGATGTCGAGTCATTTGTATCACGTCAACAAGAAAGGTTCATCCATTGTCAAAATGAAGTGTTTTGATCATTAGGTTTGGAGTTGATTATCTCCACTAACAAAAAACCCAATGTGTGCTCATCATCAAGTTGAGTCTGTTGTACCAAAGGGAAAGGTACTCATGTTGTTTCCAGCAACGAAAAAACTGCTCTGAAGTTTCCATTTAAGATCTACAAAAACATCTTGCAAATATGAGAAACAAATCTCCAAACATGTGGAGTGGATCCATCATGGAATGCTTTTATTTTCCAATGAAACTTCTAATCGTTTCCAATGAAACTTAGCAACAAGAGGTATGGTGAAAATTTCAAGAAATGCACCCAGCACCTCGGGGGAAAGTTTAGAAAATCCAAATTTTTTACCAAGGCTTTGTGTCACAGAAACCTGGATTCTCTCTCCAACCCTCAAGGCACCATTGCCTGCTTTCGAAGTGGCGGTTCTTCTTCATCAAAAGCACCAGGTGATCCCTGGTAACACATTTTTTTTCAACTGAATCACTAAGCTGTGGCAAAAAATGTATTTCTGTGATCAAACCGTTTAGTAGGGAAATTAAATGCATATCACAATTCCAAAGCACATTTGTTGGGTCCTTTTAGGAGAATTCCCTTACGTCGGACCGTTAAGGGAGTTGGTGAACGCCAGGCAACCTAAGTGCCCTGACGACGGTGGCAAAGCCCTTACTAAATCACCTCCTGGGGTCCGGCTGAAGTCATTATATCAGCCAAGTGGACCAAGACAATCCGGCCACGCCGGCCAGGATTCTTCAATCAATACATCGATGGTTTTTTTGGCTACAGTTACTACATTAAATCATTAGCATGTATTCTCAACATCGGTGACTGCCAAATAAAAAACATTGGTGACTTGATGTTTCAACAGAGGGTTGAGTAGTTGATTGGAATAAATGAACCTTTTTGGAAAACCATGTCACCTTGTCCCCGTTTAAAAACCTACTGTTGATGGAAGAAATCCTGCACCACCTGGGATGTACAAAACCCTGTAAATAATGGGATAAACTACGAACCTCAACTGGTGCAGGATTTCTTCCATCAACAGTATGATGACCTTTCTAGCCCACAGTTTGAACTTCGGGTTTTTTAAAAAACGCGTCAAAAGTAAAGCCACAGTTTACTCAGTCTTCAGAAATCCTGGAAGTGCTACAGATGCTTTGTGGAAACCTCCAGGAAACGATCCACAAATCCCACGTACAAATCCCACCTTGGGATTTGTGGAAATCTTCAAAACTCCTTTGGTAAGGGAATGTAAGGGATATGTTAGTTCCCTGGAGGGTAGAAATGGAAATCTTTACCATATCAGGTATACCGAGTATGTGTGGATGAACTGTGGATGCTTTCCAAAAAGAGGAATTGACTACATGACTCACAACGACATTTGATAGTCTTCCTATGTCCCCTCCGGTAAGCTAAAATAGCTGGCAGAACAAAATCCACCATCCAATTGATAAGAAACACTTCATTTAAAAGGTCGCAATATCAATGAATTGTAAAGAACAACTTGGTTTAACAATATAATCATGAAACACGAAATGTAGGCTTCTTCATAAATTGATTCTATGGACTGTATTAACGTTGCTTCCACCCCTTGGAAACATCTGCACAAGTCAAATTGGGAATCATGAAAAATTCAACAAACAAAACTTTCTTCGACCACCACCTAAAGTCTCAACCTCAACCTGGAAAAAAGTTCCCGGCATTTTCCCAAAGATATATTTATATATATATAAATATGCATGTATACAATTAGCATAAAAATTCACCATTCATGTAGGTAAATGAACCAATACCATTGAGTTTTTGGGTTTGTTGATCCACAACAAACCTGAGCACTCCAAAAAATGGTTTGCCTTCCACCGATCCGCCACAATGGGCTCTTCAAAGTCAGCCTGAACCTCGGAATCGGGAACGAAGCGCGATTCAAATGGCTGTTGATGGCTGTTAATTTTTCCTACTGAACCAGGTGATATGGAGAGTCTCCAATGATTGAAAAAAGATTTCATCTCTATAATATATAATACATAACAATATAATAATATATCATATATTAATGTATGTATAACAGGTTGGATGATTTCATTCGAGATCAATAGTATCCAAAGCCGAAGTCACTTTTTTCCAAGCCCAACATTTTGACTATATATAATATATTTGTAAATGGTTATTGATAAAATTTGCAACCTGACTGCAAAATAAAGCCTGGTTTTGGAAACGTCACCGTTTTCACAGGACAGGAAAAAGGTGACACAAAACTATCTGAAAACCAAACCAGGTGCAACATGAGTCAAATTGGATCAATTCCCAAGTAATTAGGGAATAAAAATCCAAACATCCTTGAAGTTTCACCACGATAAATGAAATGATACCGTGAAGAGATAAATCGATAGCTGTGGCACCTCCCTACTAGGACAAACGCCACACATGGGCTGCCGGGGAAAACTGACTTTCTCCGGTGTGCTCTCCGTCGGCCGGCTTGCCAGATTATCATTTTTTTACAAAGCCAGAGTCAGGCTCTAGAAATTATATGTGAAGACTTTCTTCAGGTTATTTCAGTTACCATCCAGGAAGCTAAGATATCCCACCTGAGGACAAGGAAAATCATCTTCAAAGTGCCAAAGGGGGATATGTTAGTTCCCTGGAGAGTTAATTTTTTTGGGGTGCACACTCCCTGAAACTAACAGTTCGCCCCTGAAAATAGGCCATCCCAAAAGGAAAAACAAATCATAATCTTCCAACCATCCATTTTCAGGGGCTATGTAACAATGTTTAGTTTCAGGGAGGGTACACACCCTACATTTCATGAACGCAAACCCACAAAAACAACGCAACGTTGGAGTGCCCCCCTTCGTAGCTCGGAAAAACCCCATCCGCACCTGCCGCCCGGCAATTGGTTCGTGGATCATCGGACGTGGGCTCCTTGGTTCCAAGGGGGGGAAAATCTGAAGACATGGATCTGCAGAGTTCCTAAGGAGCGGATAAATTGAAAATACCAAAAAAAACATATAATTTTGGGATGCAATCGTCACCACCAGGATGACGATTGCTACATGTTTTTTTATCCCAAAAGAAAAATTCCTGCACTTTTATTGTATTGTTACTGGGTCAGGGGTAGATCAAAGCGGTATCATATGTATATATAGTAGTCTGATTGCGACCCCTTCTGAGACGATTTTCTAGGCCAGGAAACCTTTGAATGACCAGTAACTGACTTGGATTTGCGTAAGATGGTTCGACAGAGTTAGAAATGTGAGTCCTAAATGGTGAGTCCTATCTTGATGGACAGTAAATTCGTAAACCACCAGCTAGAAGGTTCCAAATATTCTAGGGGTCCCGGGTCTTCCAAATGTAAAGAACCACCTGGCCAACAAATCCAAGGACATCAATTCAAGTTCTGATAAACCTAATGCTAGAAAAGACAAACACATGAAAACATCACTTTACTCCAAGTACGAAAAACCACATGTACCTCTTCATTCTACTGGAAAAGGCTTGGAAAAAAAGATCCTTAAGTTTGTTGTGGTTCCCTGCCGAATCATCCACCACTGGGATCTTAAGAAACAAAAACGGTTTGCTTAAGGTTTTTGGACTCCAGGCACCTTAAACTATTCATTTCCTACCCAAATGGTACCTGGATTGGTGAACAAAATTCCGGATACAAACTTGATCCAGTGGAAATTTCATTACCCCTCGCTTGAGATGTTTGTTGCAATCCGGAGAAAACCAATTGAGATATGTTCCAAAACTTGTCAAAAATAAAAACTTCAACTAATTCTACAACTTCAACTGGTTCATCCCATGATTTCCAAGGCTTTATCGCATGATTGCCAGGCGTTTCATATATTTTTTCCATAGTGAGCTCCGGGACCGGTGCAAAAAAACCACTGGGGTCTCCCAACGCTCCCACAAATTCTCCAGGCCGAGGCGACTGTGAGTGGCGACGCACCGGCTTGGAACGAAAATCTGCCATTTCGCTGCGGAGAACAGCAAGATATGAATGGCTTTTGTCTATATTTCCATAAGATGCATGGGACTGGTGAATTTACCTATCTATATATAAATATATAAAGATATATATATATATACACATATCTACCTGTACTAATTTACCAAAAACACCAACAAAATATTACATCTATAGTTATAGCTGTCATTATTATAAATACAAACTCATTCATAAATGTAAGAACAAATGCAGTTCTATTATGCACAATGTGCATATTTACATATATGTGTATTCAATATGTACTACTACGGGGGTCTCAAAAGTTGGGAACCCCCCAATGGGACCCTGGAAATGATCCCCCTTCCAATTGGAAGATCTATGAATTATGTTCATTTTCTATTCAAAATTCAAACCTTCAAAAAATGACAAACCTTAATGTCGGCAGCGACATGTTTTGGGTCGGAGTCCCTCTACTTAACTAGGTCCAACAAGTTGCGATGTTGGGGGATTTCAATGGCTTCTCTTGGATTTTTTAGAAGGTTCTCTTAAAATTTCTTCAAGTTTGCGACATGTTTTTTCGTTGATCATCCAGATGTTTGGGGTCACTACTGCTATGTCCGGTTTGAGTCCGTCCCCAACGGGACCACCCAACGTTTGGATGGTTCAAGAGGCGATGTAAGGCCCACCATCTACCTTGACACTACCAAGCCAAGCCTACAGGTAGGTCATGGTAGGTTTACTTTAAGTTGACAACAAAAAGCTTCGATTTTGATGATATCATCTTCCTTCAACAACCACGACAACAATGACGACGACGACCACAACAACAACAACAACAACAACAACAACAACAACAACAACAACAACGCTATCACCAGCAGCTGCATTTTTCCGTGAAACTGGTGGGTTAGTGTCTGCAGTGAATCCTGGTACAGAAGCGAGACTTAACATTTGAGCTCCACGTAGAGCTGCTCGCGCCACGTGTTGTACTTCGGGACCTCGACAAAAACAAACAACCACCCACCGACCTGTGCGGATCCTCATGAAAAGAGCTGTAACATTCCATGACAAAACTGATGATTTCATAGGGATCCTTATAGTGGCTTATCATAATCCCGATATAGCTGGGTAGCTATATATATAATCCCGGTCCTGTATCCTGTATATTATATACGTCGCAAAAAACCCAGGGCTTTGGTAACTGCTCAGGTGGTTTTCTCTGCCTACAGGGACCCACTTTCCTTCTGGTAGATCACATTAAGAACTTACCCGGGACCCTCAACACTCCTATGGATATTGCAGGCTCCGAATCTCAAAACCCTTGCAGAAAACAAGAAAAAAAAACATGGCTGAAAGCAAAACTGTAAGGATTCTCGGCAAAATAAAACAATCATATACTGTACTATGCAGCCAAGACTTACAAAAGAGGCTTAGGTGGCGCCAAGGTGCTCGTATCGAGGCTGCATCGCAAGGACCTCGGGGGAGTCGATCGTAGGGATTCTTGGAGCCAAGGCTCCATAAAAAGATGGTTGGGAAACAACCGGTTGATATGGGTGAACTTCCAGACAATAGGGGAAGTAAGGGAAAAACCCCCCAAAATGGATGGTTTGAATTATGGAAAATTCCCTATGACAAAAATGAATGATTTGTTGGGGGAAAAACCCCTATTTTTTTCAAACAACCTAAGAGTTAAAACACAAATAACGCAGATCCCAAAGGATCTACAGGGCCTTTGACCACATTCGAATTCATGCATTTTTTCGTTCTTAGGAATTCGTGGATCCGGATGGACCATCATTCGAATGATGTTGAGATGCGGATAAATACACCGATTCTGGCTTGCATCCTCAATATTGTTCATGTTAAGGGGTACACCCCTGAAATTTAACAGTTCGCCCCTAAAAATAGGCATGTCACCTTCCAACTATCATTTTTCAGGGGGGGGGATGTTAAATTTCGTTTTTTTTTTTCACGTTTTGTACCTCAAAAATTGCTGGATCTCTGTTTTCAAAAAACACCTGGAACTCAGGAAATCCATGGAACATGTTGATTCGTTCAATCCTTCGGCCTTCACTTCTTCAGTTTGTTTTGAGTGGGTCGTTCCCTAAAGATGTATACATATGGGAATTTCCTAAACAACCATTGGTTTTCCTACTAAAAATGATCATTTTGGGGTGTGAAATGGGGGGTACCACCAGTTAAGGAAACACCCATATCCATATCATAGTACATACACATGTATTCATTTAGTACGTACGTACATATACATATCAGGTGTTGAAAAAAAAATCTCTATGAAAATCACCAAGTGAATCACTGCAGCATCATCATCATCAATATACAATCAATTTTTATGGTGCCCAATTTGCCATTCGGAAATCCCCCCATAGCTCAACGTCAATCTCCACCGAATCGTTTCAGGTCCCAGTTGGGGGAGGTTCCCCCTACACAGCTGGAACCGTCCAAGGCACAACAGCTCCACCATCTCCGGAGTCAACTCCACGCATCGTCCCAGGGTCGCACAGGCACGGGCACGAACGAAGCGATCCTCATCTTTCAGAAGTCGTGCCGCGACTTCAAGCGCAGCCTGTGGTTTAACCGAAGGCCGGGTAAAACATGAGAAGATCGGTCGCATCTGAGAACGTAAAAACATGTTGGAAAATATAGGCTTTCAAAAAGGTTTCGAACATGTTGCAAAAAATAATGAAGGCAAAGATTTGATTTAAAAAACGAACATAAAAATCTTACCAGTTTGGGAGCCCTCATGCTGATGTTTTCATGTGTTCGTTTCCAAAAAATACGGTGAAATCGCAGGGGTCAATATCTAAGACTCCACCCTCCATGTTTATTCAGTCGTATTGTGTTTTCTCAATTGCTGTAAACACCCACTTGTAGCATTGTAGGAGAAATAAATGGCTATTAAGGTTAAGATACCGTTTATGTACAATTTTGTGTAGAAATTCGTGCATCTACAATCCCTAGCAGTGTTTCACATCCCGCATGTCGTAACATGAAAAAACTACACAGCCTGTGTGGACAATTTCCGGTCCGAGGAGTTTGAGATAGAGCTCAAGGCACTCATAGCCTCAGGATGGGAGAAGAGTTTTCCATCCATACTATGTACTCCCCTGAAAACTAACATGTCCATTGAAAATCAATGGTTGGAAGACGTATTCCCTATTAATATAGTACCTTTTTAGGGGACATGTTAGTTTTCTGGGGTGTAGTAAGGTGACAAATTCGATTTCATGCGCAAACTTCCTGATGAATCAAAAGCCCTCTCGGCTATCCAATTTGGACTTCATACACTTGTGGAACGACCTGTTTCTTCACGGTTACCGTGATAACCTCACCCCGCCCCAAAAAAAAACATGCAAGATCAATATTGGTGAAACTGGACTCAGCATCAAACTGGACCGGATGGTAACTATTGTGGCTATCTAGTGCTTTTTGCTATCCTGAGAAAACAAAAAGTCAGTCATAATGTTCATGGAAGAAATCCTTCACCTGGATGTTTTCAAATTCCTAGGAGTCATTCTCCCATGATGCTGAAATCGCGGAAAACCCCCTTTCCACCAGATGTGTTATATTTAAACCCTGGTATACACAACATGTTTGTAGCCCCAAAATGTTCTATGAAAAAAAACTTTGCTACTCGAAAAAAAATGATGAGATCCAACAAAAATACGCTTGAGTTTCAACACTGGCATCTTCAGAAATCCTTACTAAACAAAATAACCCAACAAAACTCACCCTTTTGGTTGGCCGTATTTTCTTTCGGTGGCCCTGGTGTTTTTCACCCAACGGTCGCCAAGCAACTTTAGCACATACCTTGGTTGGATTAGGCTGGGATGATTGTGGGTTATCACTCAAACCATTTGGGATGAGAAGATCAACATGGTTCACCTACAAATCATCCATTTAGAATGGCAAATGATCTGAACCAAACCTCCATGAGGACATGTTCCAGCCGTTAATCTTCAGGGGTGGTTTTCAATGGCTACACCCCATATCCGGGATCAGACAATGAGGTTATCTCCCAATCACCATACATTTTACTAAATCAAGTTTGATCTCCCAAAAATGGATGACATTTAATGACCTACCAGTAACTTCTCACAAGACAGTTTCAAATTTACTTTTTGGGTGTGGCCCTTTTGCCAGCATGCCAGCAAGGCAAATGAACAAAACATGTCCTAAATCAAAGTTTCTCAATCAAACTGCCAGCTGTCAATTCTTCTTGGGGAGACGGACAGTCGACTGTGACCTGTCATTTTCTTTGGCCAGATACATGTGGGCAATGATCCTTCAATCCATGACCCAGGGCAGTCAACAAACTCTGCTCCTGACGATGTGGTCATGATTTTGTTTTGCTGGATAAGCTGGATCAAGTGTTGCTTATTAGAGAATGCATGAGAAGATGATCCGCAAACAAACTCTGACACAAAAACACCAGTTCACATACCCTTCCGAACCATAATCATGCTTCAGTGAAAACTAGGGCCAAATGGAAGATAAGAAAAAAGTCTCCAAAAATGGCCATTTTCCCTTGAAGCATGATTGTTGGAAACAAAGTAATGGATATATATAGTATCACATGACTTACTGATGTTTTAGCCATCCCAAACTGGTGCAAACTTGGGTTGATGAAATGAAGATGTTCACAGGTTTGAGCGCTGCTGAAATCACTCTGCGTCTCTATTATAGTCGTGTGTACATGTTATAAGTATGTTCAATTCGTGTAAGTAAAATATCATATATATTTACATATATTAATATTATCCTGATGTCTGTTGTTTTCATGTCTTTGTTCTCCGGATAACTCCTTGCTTTGAAAATGTTTGACAATATGCTATTCATTTCTTGCACTCGATATGGCTGCTCTTCTGCTATACATCTCGTAGCATGTTTTATTTGTGAAAGATGTTGCTTTCAACATGGTCGCTCCAACATACGTTTCCGTGTTCAATATGTCAATATGTTTGCTCCCTGTAGATACCTGGAAGTCAAGCCGACCACTAAAGCAGAATAATCCCCTGGAATTGTTGATGAAATAAACCCTTGCTAAAACAATAGCCTTTAGAAAGACCATTCAAAGAATAGTGGACTTGGACTCCAAGGTATATTCTATCTTACCATTCTTGATATGAATTTTGGCTGTAAAGACATTCTTCGGCAAAGTGAATGATTGGAAAGCATGACGGAATCTGTCATGTCAGGAAACTCTGCAGCGGTGCCAGAGCTACATCTAATTGTGGTTTGACCAAAAGGCAACTGTTTTCACATGTGATTATTTCCCGTATACATGTCAGATTTCTGGATTACATGTGTTCATTCTGTTTCAACAAAAAAAAAGTTTCAAGACAGGTCCCCCCAACAAACTTGCGTTTCGAAAAAACTGAGTTCCTTCCTGTCCTCAACACTGTCGCTTCGCCAGGAACGCAACACCAAAGCAATCGCGTCTACTGCTTCTCCGCGCATGACAGCATCAGGCGCGCAGGTGGCTAGGCGAATAAAGTGTTGCACAATGCTTCCTTAAAAAAGACACGGTTCAAACACGTCAAAGGATCCTTATGGATATCCCGGAGGTGTTTTTTTGGATGATGATGGGTATATACAGGAAAAAACCGTGGGGATATAAAGGCCAGAGGCCAACGTAGACATATTGTATAATTTATACTATGGTTGACAAAGTTCTCTGAGTTTCTCCTGGAAGCACTGCTCAAACACTACATGATTTAGATGAGGTATATAATCAAAAAGATCCTTAAATAAATGACCGGAAATTATGCACCTGAGCACCACACTTCACAATGTTCAATCCAGCAAACTTGTAGAAGTATATACAAGTATAGCATATATTGTATACCCATCTCCAAGGATACGGACAATATGTTTTGGAAGTTTTTTTGGAGACCCAGCAACTTTATATTGGGCTATTCCAACTCCAAACTATCTTCATCAGCAATTCCATCACTCCAATGTTAGGTCCAATGTTGAATAGTTGATAACTATACCTTTGCCTAAGACCCTTCTAGACAAACTTGACCAGGTGACGTAAGCAAAAAGTGCATTGATCAACGCCATGTCCATTTCCCGCAAAAAAAAATGACTCCAAAATCACAAAACAGCAAACCATATTTGAAAAAAAAACTCCACACTTAGGACAGCATCGATCAAACATATATGAATTACATATCTAGTTGGTGGTTTCAACCCATTTGACAAATATGAGTCAAATTGGAAATCTTCCCCAAATAGGGATGAAATAAAAACGTTTGAAACCACCAACTAGATATGGATTTAACGCCTTGAAACAACCGACTCCAACCAAGGTAACCACGACCAAAAATTTCACCGTTCGACCCAGTGGCGTTTCATCGATTCTTCACTCTCATCACCGATTAAAGCAAGTACTTTGGTGGCCTCATATTTCGTACAAAAACGCCGCTAAAAAACCACCAGCGTGTTTTGTTTTTTTTGTTTACGGGGGATATATATATATATGTGTGTGTGTGTATATGAATAAATACATGTTATATATTATATGTAAAATAAATACCTATCTATATGTATATATATATATGTAAATCTATCCCCCAAATACATTGGCTAGTGTAAAATTTGATCCAGGAGTTTGTTATATACTTCTCCTTATCTTTTTAGAAGTTTCTGGTCACGTTTGACGTTTGATAATCTTCAAGCATCATTTTTTGGGTCAACAATTGGGTTTGTCGCCGGTGTCAAGGGGCTGGTGTAGTTCCCTACATCAATGAATCTAAACATCCCATTTCTGGAGGTGTTAGTTAGATAAAATCTTGCTTATAATAATACTGACTGTATAGCATATAACCTGACATTGATTCCCTGGAATGACGTCATGGAATAGAGAAGAACAACCAAAGTTGGCTTTGTTTTGAAAGATCGACATGGCCACTTCCTCTAGTGACATGAGACTGTGGAAGGCATCATTGGGCATCGGAACTTGAGACATACATATCTACTGTATATGTATACATGTATATATATACATATTATATAAGTGTATATCAGGATCTTGAAAGTGACCTCCTTTAGACATATAAGTAACAAAACTTGTTGATGACCTCCATTTTGCAGAATCAAAAAACAACTTTGAAGAAGCTGGTGTATATTGTTACATAAATATACATAAGTAAGAACATATCTATCATTCTTAAATGTATTATGCGTATATCTATACTATACATATGACATATGGTCTTATGTGCGTGTTTTGCGTCCGCAAAAACCTGTAGCGCACCAGAACCACTTCCCATGGCATGCTAAGCAACAGCTGTCTGCACACGGCAGCAATTCTGCACCAACAAGGCGGTAAAATCATGCACCAGCGACGTTTTGCAAGACGTCGCCCCTGGAACGCAACGAAAATAGGATATAGAAAACTGACATGTTGTGCAAATCTCTGGAAATTCTCCTAATTGTTGGAAATGTTGGTTGCTTGGCTTTGGAAAATTCAAAGGTTTTTACAATGGTTCCCATAAGACTCTAAAATCGATTGATCACGCCTTAAAATAATGCTGGATCGGGCTCAATTGCAAGAATACCATGAGGATTGATATTGTACTGTGCTTACCGCTTTCAAACGCTCGAAAAACCACAGGCACCACCAGTTATTTTTGGCTCCCCTCCAAAAGTTAAATCAACATCCCAAAACAAGTTCCGACATGTTGTTTTCAACAAGCTTTCTGCCCTTCTACTCAGCCACAAGAGACAAAAATCCATATGTTCTCCATGAATTCTCCAAAATTGGTCTCCGTTGAATCGTTGAATCGCTGCCATAGCTATGCCATGCCTTCGAGATCACTCAAGAGCTGCATCAACTGCCGTTGCCTTAAAGGTATTTCGGAGATTTTTCCCGGTCGTAACTCGAGTCTTGACTTGAGGTTGTGACTTGATTTTGGGATGGAACCTCCCGACCCACAGGATTCCAGGATTCACCATCAATGGGATGTTGCGGGCTGACTTAATAGGGGATGCTTTGGGGAAAAGGCCCCTTCCCAGGATTCCAGTGACCACCAGGACATATGAACCATTTTTCCCGACCGGGAATCCCTATATTTGCCACTGTGAACTGGGAAGGGGCCACACCCAAGGGATCCCTACAAGCCTATAAGCCTTCATTTATGATTGTTACTCAGTGGGGAGTAGAACAAAGGTATGACAAAAGATCCCAGGATTCCAGTGACCACCAGAATGCAATTGAGCAATTGTTTCTAAGGGATCCTTATTAAACTTCACATGTCATGGTGACTGGGGACACACCGCAGTTACTACTGTCGATGGTTCAGAAATCTTGCTAACCAGTTGAGGTTGGTAGTTTATCCCATTATTTACAGGGTTTTAGCACCATCCCAGGTGGTGCAGGTTTTTTTCCATCAACAGTAAGTACTGAGTTGGGTAAAATGACAACTATAAATTATAACAATAACTCGGAAGCTGTCTCAATCCCTGCAAGTTGTTTGAAGCTCGTCCCCATAAATGTGTTGATTCCTCACCCAAGTTAAAAGAAAAAGAAGCAAAAACGATAGCTATAGTTTTTGAAACGATACCATGAGACACCAAGTGATCAAGAGAAAGAACAAAAACACAACACATTTGTTTGACTTTTTGATATGCTTGCTTTTTTCAAAATGAAGTAACTTTAGAAACAAAAACACAAATCGATAATCGATACATGATGCACACCCAGAATAACGTCTTCCCTCACCGCAAGACCACCTCTTACCATCAAGGTGGTGGTTAAAAAAATAATTCAAAACAATGACTTGAAATGGACATCTTCTCCAAAATTGTTTGGTGAATATTCAAAAAATGCTTGATTTCCAGACCCCCAGAAAGAAAAATCCCCTTCAAAAATCACAGCTCTCTCCTCAATTTTGGTTGACTCTCACCTCAGAAATTGAACATAGATACCAAACATGGCCATATTTCAAGCCAGAGTCACCTTTTCCAACACCATCATTTTGAGTATCCATGCGTTAGTTTTCGGAGGCGCATCTCCCCCCCCCACTTGCGGACTTCAAGATACTTCTTCGGCTCTGGCCACACGCCTCTGCGCAGCTCCTCCCGCAGCTCCCGCGCCGCGGTCGTCAAGCGCCGGTGGCAGCGCTTTTCGGACAGCTGTGGTGCAGCCAAGATCCGCAAGGGGTTGCGATGAACCGCCAGGAATCGACAAAGGTCACCTATAGGAAATCGATGGGAAATCTTTTGGGTATGTAAAAATCTATAGGAAAGTCCAATAGGGAAATCTGGTGAAAAGTGGAGTAATTACAATACGTTGATTGGATGATGTGGTTTGAAGTTTGGTTATCTATAAAAAGATGATAAAAGTTAAATGTCTGCTGGTGGTCAATTGTTAAATTTATAAGGGAGCAGGCTCATTTTTTTCCAAGGTACGTGTAGGAAGAAAGTTCAGCAAGAAGGGTCCGGTGATCTCAAGGACATTTCCAGCCATGGCGAGTCTCAACTTCACTTGTGCCAAGTTTAGGTCTAGGTCTCAAAGAATCTGGTGGAAGTGTTGTGCATAGTGGTGAATGCTGAGTTGATGGCTTGAGTAGTTAAGAAAACACCAAAAGAATTCAACCTTGATTTTGAGAACGCAATTTGTTGTTGCCTTGGTTCACCTTGTATTGCTTTTTTGTGGTTTTGGATGTCTTAATATCTTGCAACAACAGGCATACTTAATATCGGAGCAGCAACTTGTTTGCTGAAGGATCAATTCAATGTTTATTGAAAGCTTCCTTAGCAACTCCATCTAGGACTCCATCTAGATATTACTTGATATATATAATGAATATCAAACATCTATTGCTAATTTGGGGTGGAAATAGTAGGAACCTATGACTGAACAACCATCACCAAATCTGTTCAAACTATATAGCTTCATTATGCCTATCTATCCGCCGGGCACCTGTAGACAAAAAATGATGCTCAGCTGCAGGTACACCCCGGAAGATTAACATGGAACACAATCATGGAGGCCTGGAAGATCATTGTCCTTTCTAAATGGGTGATTTGTAGGTTCCATGTTAATCTTCCAGGGTGTACTGGATAATCCAATGTTGCTTTGGCATGCTTTGGCGGATTTCGTCCTTTCAACAAAAAGTGGATCATACGATACTCCATTTGAGCAACTGCATATCCCACCCGACAGAAAGAGGAGAATCGGAAACATATAAATATCATATATGGATGTTTCCGAAAATAGTGGTACCCCCAAATCATCCATTTTGATAGGGTTTTCCATTATAACCTATCCATTTTGGGGTAGCCCTATTTTTGGAAACACCCATATATGTACATTATATCATATTTCCCAACTACCTTTGGAACGGAAGCAGGAATCAACAAACTTCTCTCTGCATGGAAGAAAGCTGCTAAACAGCTAAAATGTCAAACAAAGTTTAAAAGCAAAATGGTAGTTGATCACCCATGGGGCTGTAACTCTTCCAGGGCATCTTCACAAATCACCTTGGATACCTTGGTTTTGTCCATTGGTGCATCTAGGATTGCAGTGTTTTGTAAACAAAGCCATCCATATGAAAAATCTGCGCAAACCAACTTGGATCATGTCTCCAGGTAAAGGTGAACGGAGACAAAACAAATCTTGAAAAAACCACAACCAAACTTCTAGTTGGTGGTTTCAACCCATTTGAAAAATATTAGTCAAATTGGATCATTTCCCCAGGTACTAGTAGGGTTGAAAATAAAAAATATATAAAAATATTTGAAACCACCATCAAGAACTTTGTTTGAATTGGAAGTGTGAAGGAAATATCGCTTTGATTCAACTGTTTGCCATCCGGATGCGTTAGAAATGGAGCCTTCATGCTTCGAAACTGAAGCAACTTGAGTGACCCGACCGGATCAATCCGGTAGCCCAACTATCCAAGAAAATTACAACACACCCGTAGAGCACACCCCAGGCAATCCCCCGTTCGCCCACTATGAAAGGAATCCCTTGGAACAGCCTGTTGGTAAAGGTTGCTCGGGGTGTGTTCCAGTTCGGTGAGTTTCCAGTTCGGGGTGTGCTCGCGGCACATCTTCGGTGGATCTCCGAATGCCATGCCTTTTTTTCCTTTCGACAACTGGTAAAAACCCAGCAGGGGCGGCATTGCAGCCAAAATAAAACGCTTATGTATCCGACCATTCCCCGAAGTTTTCATGAGTTAGATGGGTTTCAAACCGTAACGCCGAAAATTTATGGCAAATGAAGACACATAATTATTGGTTTTAAGCTGTTGTTGTTACGGGTTTTCTGCAAAAAAAAGTATCCCCTGAAATCTAACATATGGGTGTTTCCAAAAATATGGGTACCCCAAAATGGATGGTGAAAATAATGGAAAATCCTATGAAAAAATGGATGATTTGGGAGAAAACCCACTATTTTCGGAAACATCCATATAGATACCCCAAACTCCGCCACCATTTGAAGCCGAAGCTTGAAGCATACCTTTGTGTAGAACCCCATCATTTTTTGGGTGGAAAAAAAAATCGTTAAATTTCGAGGGGGGTAATTATATACCCCATAGGATCCATGTATATTTACCTACATTTATCATAAATGTATGGCACATGTAGGGTAAATATTCCATACATGAAGCATCTGGGTACGTGTCTTTCAAAAACAACGCGATTACCAACATGGACTCCAACTCCGGGAAGATCCCACCACTTGAAGACCAAGGAATCCAACTGGTCTCTTTTTCCCCATCCGTGGCACCCTGAGGAGTTGTGTCCCTGAACTATGAGATACCCATACCATCCATGGGAACTGGTATTTTACCTACATTAATGGTTGTTTTTAATGGTAAACTATGGTACATGTAGACTAAGTACACCATGCATGGATGCCACTGGATATATTACCAACCACAATAAGCCAAACTATATCATGGGTGAATTTGACCCGTCAGGTGTATATATATATATAGATCGTTGTGGCAAATGAGGCGCTAAATTTTTGGCAAAGCTGCTGGACCTCATGACAGATACAATATTGTGGTAAGGAATGAGATCATATCTCATTCAGCTCTCCGAAAAATCAGGTATGGCTCAGTTCCCGGCAATATAGCTTCATGAAAGTTGATCCTCTAGATTTGATTGGATCCTATACTGCACATGAATTTGCACGGCATTTTTGGGGCCAGATAGAATTTGAAATCAGCCCATGAAGAGAAAACAATCTCATGACAAGGACAGTGTCGTTGACATATGAGCAATTGCCATAAAGGTTTAGAGTTTTGACACAAAAGAGATGCGTCTTTTTCAAGCACCCAAGAAATTGAAACCCTGAGAGTTTGACGAAAGGTGCCACGGAATATTTGTCTCCCAATGGAAGATTAAGTGAAACGCGAGCAACTCAGCCCAGCCAACGACGGATACTCTTATGATAACTTCCCGTACATAATGTCAAGAGGATATGACACCTATGACTACCCAGTTGTTAGTATTGAACAATATCATTTTGCTTCAGAATAGAAATTACAATGTCACTTCACCACCATGAATACCTTACATTTTTGGTGTGGGAATCCCTGTTTATGCCTTCATTTTTGCACTGTTACGTCCTGGGTGGTCCCGGGGTAGATCCAAGGGATACCGTTTCACATGGCTGTTGGCTTTTGCTGCCCTTCCTACTAAAAACGCCGGTGGGCCTCACCTGCGTTCACACCGTTCACCGGCACTGGTTTCCCTCACCTTTCTCCTGGCGAGAAATGGCGGTGCGCAAGAATATTTGGGGGTGGATTTTTCCCCTCAAAAACAAAACATGTTCCCAAATGCTCAATGTATGGCCTATTTACCTACATTTGGGTAGTTTTAGGGGTAAATGTAGGTAAATATACCATACATTGAGCATCTGGGGTTGCATCTCCCAAAAAAAAAGACACCATTTTTTAAAGGAGATTCCAATTGGAAAACCCCAGAATTTTTCAGGGTCCAAAATTCGTTTTCTGGACCGTAAAATCTGTATCTTTCAATCTTTCAACCAAGCCTCCAAGCTGTGAAATGAACTTGGCAAACCTCAAGGAAAGGGCTTGAGATCGCAACCTTGATGAAGGTAGGTCGCTTAGTACTGGGGCATCCTTCTATTAAGGGCTAACAAAAAATCCATTACAACCTGGGTAGACTATAACATAATCCCCTGTAAAAACCAGCAAATAATGAAGGTTTATGACCACTGCTCACTTGACATGGAACCTAAAATGGAGGTATTTTGGAAGATGATTTTCCTTCGAAAAAACCCTCAAACCATCAAACCATCTTACACACTAACATTCCTCCGGCGCTTTCACAGCCACCTAGGGCGTTGTAACCTTGTTACCCCTTTCCCCCCCACCTGTCGCCCCAGTTTAGGGAACCGAACTCCATCGGCTGATCTTCAGCCTGGAAATAGGTTGGATTTTTTGGCCAAAAACCTCACCTTGGTGAACCTCGGAATACTAAAAGTGTCTATGATAATTTTTGTTAGACACCTATACGAATTGGTGAGTAAACCACCTATAACTGCTGTGTATATTTTGGGTTGAACTCACGGACCTACCTCCCTGAAACTAACAGGAAAAGTACCTGAAAATGGATCGTTGGAACATGAACTTTCAATTTGGTGTCTGGCCCATTTTCAGGGGCGAACTGTTGGCTTTGGGGAGGGTATGTTTAGACACCAAATACTCTGACAATATGATGTTCACAAGCCTAGGCCTAGGGAGATATTACATGATTTTGTTTTGTTCAGAAATGCTTTTTTGTGTATATCCGGAAGCTCAAAAATGCTATGCGCACTCGTCAAATTGGATCATCTGTCCCCAATTCTTTGCGGCAAAGAATGACAAATCTGGTTGTCTTCCAAGATTTTCAGTTGTAGATTCCAAGAGCTAGTTTGTTCTTTTAATACATCTTGGCACACGGAGGTTTTTTCATAAAACTCCAATCTCCCCTTTGAAAAAGACAAAGATACACCCCCGAAATTCAACATGGAACCTGGAAATGATGGTTCAACATGGAACCGGAACAGTTCGCTCGATTTAAGGGAAGATCCGTCACTCCAAGCTGCTTATCATATGGAAGTTAGTTTTTGTTCAAATCCATGTGATTGCTCACAAACCACGTAGAACTTTGGGACCAGAATTGAAATATGCGTGAAATGTACTTCCATTATCATCCAACAAATCAGTCAAAGGTTAGGTTACTTGTCCATGATTGTGTTTTTTTACGCGGAGACCAAACCAGGTATAGTTCAACTTCTCGGAGACCAAACCAAACCAAAAGCCCATTTTATGCGATTTACGCCAGGGATGCACGGCTTAATCACACATCAATCAGTTTTCAGCTATTCGCTCAATCAGATTGCAACGGAAATAAATTCTCAGCATTTTTTTCAGTGGATCGACCAAAACACAACTCAATTAAAGTGTATACCCCACAAAGTTCAGTTTGATGGATTGAGTTCGGAACTTTAACAAACACATAGGCGTTGGCAAAAACTGCTGCCAACCCAAGATTCAGGAAAAGCACCAGGATGTCACTTGTGACATTTGTTTGTAGGAAATTCATGGAAATTCCGAGGTTTAAAAAACCTCCACTGTTATCCACTGTTGGATTTTGGGTCCTCGCATCTCAAAATCATCTGGTTTTTCAAGTTCTGACCCTCTCATGGGATGAACGGTCGGAAATTTCTCGCAGAAATCTGACCATGACATGGTGACGGCCCGGTCGAAAAAGCAGCAGGTTCCAGCCTTCAACAAATGGCTGGAGCCCAGGATTTTTGATGGAATTTTGGCAAAATCCCGACATGAGGGATAAGACTTCAAGCATCTATTTATATATAATTGTAAATATTTGTATATATATATATATACAGCCGATAGTCAAGTATTAGAATCCCCAAGCCACACAAAAAGAAGACTTCAGATTTTTCACCCCCCAAATTTTTCAAATGTCCGCCTCACCGAACCTTGCCATGAGACGTCCAGACTCAATGTAACAGGAAAGCCTGATAACTCCCACACGATAGGGAGGCAATCAGAATGATCCCAGATATAAGGGCTTCTAGGGTGTCCATGGAAGTGATCGTAAGTACTTAGTAAGTTGATTTATAACCCATTTGGGGGACGTATACAACCTAATTATATAGGGGTTATAATCTAGTTACTAAGTCTAAGTACCATGGACATCTCAGTAGTCTATTTACCTCCATGAAACTCATTGATGATTGTAGTAGAAAAAAGACATGACCCAACAAATAAGGTTGGGAAACTATATTTTGTTTTCTGAGCTAGTACCTGATTTTGTGTTGTTTTACAAGATATGCGGCGTCTATATATAACTTGACATATTCCAAGCTAGAGTTGGCGTTTCTTTTGGCCAACCCATCTGAACCAATCTGAAAAAGAAATGCACAAGTCAAATTGGATCATGTCACCCAATCTTAGAGGAAAACTATCAACAACACATGATGACCCGCCATTCATCTTCTTCAAAAGCCGACTCAGCCAGTGGGCAGGGGGCTGAATACCTGGAAGGTGGCAGAATTTTGGGGACCAAAATCTGCACCACAGCGCAACGTTACATCGATATAGACCCGGGGATTGCGCCAAACATCCCTGGTAACGTGTCTGGAGATTGTTTTCAAATGTCTTTGGAAACTCAAAATAGGTTATCTGGTGGTTGACCCACCCATCTTAAAAATATGCTCGTCAAATTGGATCATCTCCCCAGGTAGGGGTAAAAATAAAAAATGTTTGAAACCACCACGCAGCTGTATATATCACTATGATGAAGGTCTGAGTTACTACGGGCCACTGGACATTATTTCAAGGGCTTTCTACACCGATAAGCCTTAGCAGGATTTCAGCCATCAACAGCAAGCCTTGATCGAACAAACGTTTACAACATCATGGGAATCTAAGGGTACACCCTCCGTTAATACTGTTGATGGTTCAGAAATCCCAAACAACCACCTGGGATGGTGCTGAAACCCTGTGAATAATGGGATTTCAACTACCTTTTCCTCAACTTCCTCAACTGGTTTTCTCGCCGGATATCAGCCATCAACCTATAGGAAATCGCCGGCCTTGTGGCATTGGGACGGTCTGGTACTTAGATTCCCAACATACATCAAGGGTATTTTCAGGCACCCCCAAGGACATGGGACCCCTTTATGGTAAGTTTCCCATACTATTCCCATATCTTTAGGGATGCTTATGGGAGTGGTATGGGAATAGTATGGGAAACTTACCATAAAGGGGTCCCATTATTGGGGGTAACAGTTACCCAAACCAAAGTCCCCACGCGAATCTAGGCTGCCTCGGCCCTGCACCCAGTTGATATTGCCCCGCGCCCAAGCGAAAGCATCTCAGACACCGAGAGACAAACAAAAAACAACGCACCGATTTATCTGAAAAAAACAACGGGATGAGACTTAAACGAAAAAAAATGGAATGATACTGGGATGTCTTGAGGAAATGGAGATAATGGAGATCAATGGCTAGCAACTACACTTTTGGAAACCAATATTTCGCCCCCCAAAAAATGGCATGTCAAAAAAGGAAAGTAGATTTCCAACCATCCATTTTCAGGGCTTTTGCTGTTAGTTTCAGGCGAGGATAGGTCGTTTAAACCCCAAATGTTATCCATCAGTACTCACCAATTAATATACTCTAAACACCCCTCCACCCCCACACCCACAAAAAACAAAGTGGAGTTGCTAAAGCAACCACAAAGGGGAAATTTTGTCAATATCGTCTTCATAGATCTGATAAAAACAACAAGTGAACTTACTTTTGTGGTAAAGGTAATATATAAGTTATAGTCTCTAAACGAAAACTCAAAAAAAACATGTGGATGATCACAACAATTCAAGTGGTATGTTCATCACACGAATTGATTTCTTTTGCATATGACCAACTGTTTCAATGACCCCGTTGGGATTGTACAACAATCCAATCACAGAAATGACCAGTAAACCTGACTTAATAAGACTGTACATAACTAGTTGGTGGTTGAACCAACCCCTTTGAAAAATATGATCGTCAAAATGGGTTCATCTTCCCCAATTTTCGGGGTGAAAATAAAAAATATTTGAAACCACCACCCCAGATAAGTAGTTTCTTATTGTATATTGCCTATTGCAACCTGACAGGGGAGGTTAAACGTCTGAGATGCCCTGACTCCACATCTCTGAGGCCAGACCTGAAAGGCGTTGGTGATGGTTGGTGGGTGGGATGATTGCAGCTGACCATATACTCCCGGGATTTTTTTTAAACATGCCGCCACCCTAAAAATAGTCAATCCCAAAAAGGAAACTCGATTTTCCAACCATCATTGTTCAGGGGCGAGCTGTTAAAATTTTGGGGATGTATTTTTTCGAAAAAAAAACATCCCATACATTTTCCTAGAACTAACATTGTAAAATTGACATAAAAGACGGATGGGGACCATTGTTTTGATGGAAACTGTTGTGGGAAATTTACCATGGCAACTGGCCTTACTTGCTGGAGAAACTTGGCCGTAACCTAAACAAGAAGAGGATCGTCTCTTATAAAAACAATCCATGTTCAAGGGCGAACTGTTAATTTCACGCAGTGTATCAATTGTATTCGCATATCATCAGGCTTACCGTTCATAAATGGAGGTTTTTTGAGAAGTGTATATGTGGAAGCTGAATTTGAATAAACGGTCCCCTCCTTTAGGAGATCTCCGATCTTCCAACAAAAGTTGACCTTTGGAAGGATCATCCCTTAGAAGGGTCACCCTTAGTGAAATTGCATATCTACCATGTTCGAGCAACGGGTCCACCAAAACGTCCCGTAACGACGTTTCGCTGGCTGAAATCTTCATCGTTTTCTATGTGTTTTCCATCGTTCCGGAGGACTTGGGTGAAAGTGGACATGAAATGAGCAAGATGAGCAAAATATTGAAAAGAAGCAGTACTCAGTAGCAGAAGCAGAAGCTGCAGAACAAGCATCAGCAAAAGAAAAAGCAGCAGCAGCAGCAACAATGAAAATGAATCGTTTCTTTCCAGCAAGGAAGCCATTTGATCGTTCTCTGTGGGGATGTGTCTGTGAGGACTCAGAAACCAAGAAAATGACCATCGTTCGGGACCCGTCGTTTTGAAAACATCGTTCTGAGCTGCCTTTCACTTTTCGATTTTTTTTGAGGGCTGTTCATTTTGTGCATGATATCTTTTACATTCTTTGTACTACATAGTGGCAAACAGTTTTTGGATGCTTCTGGATGGAACCCTTATCGTTCCTGAGAGTTTCGCCATAGTATCAAGTAGCTGTTCCTAATGGTCGGGGGTTTTGGTGGCCTCTCATATGCAAACTCATGTGGCATGGAACACAAAAGTGCTATACATTGCTACTAACTACTAACACATACCCAAATACTTCCTTAAACAAACTCAAATCTCTATAGCTATCATATCAACATTTACCTTCCAACGAATTAATTACCCCTCCATTTTCATCTTAGAAAACACGAATCAAGAATCATTTCCCCAAAAAAAATCCTTAGCACATTCGTCGTGTGTATTCCAACGGTTTCGCCCATCGTCGTGTGTCCGTCCAGTGGGATTGGAGAGAAACCTCGCGCCTTAACAACTCTGCTGCCAGTAAACAATCAACAGGATCACTTCTCACGGGCCTGACAAAAATTCGAGCGGTCGCAGAGATTTTTAAAGACCCGGGATGATTGGTAGTCTAGTTGGTGGTTGAACCAACCCCTTTGAAAAATATGCTCGTCAAAATGGGTTCATCTTCCCCAAATAGGGATGAAAATAAAAAAATACTTGAAACCACCACCTAGTAGTACAATAAATAGTGCATGTCATTTCAAAGGATTTTTTGCTTGTTGCACGAAAGTTCAACGTCTTTTTCTTTTTTATTCCCAACATGTACAGTAAATTTCCCGGAAGAATTGTTTAAGGTTTCCAAAAAACAACGGTGGGACGGGTTTTTTTTGTTCAGCTAGAGGTGGGTGTGTTTTTCAATGAGTCACATGGGGGTTGAAAAAAAAACACCATACAATGTAACTTGAAGTGGAAGTGCTTCCAAATTTACAAAGCACAGATACTACCCTCTGGTACAAGAACCCTGGAAGTCAAAGTCCATTAAAATCAATAGTCCCTTGTAATTGTTGATTACAAACCCTTACTAGAACGATAGTCTTCTTGGAAAGACCATCAAAAAATAGTCATTCGACTTCAAGGGCGAACATAACAAGTGACAATGGGACACAGGAACTACGATCTTTTAAATTATCCCATCTTCCTTGCCATGTCAGCTTCTTCAGAGTCTACTGGTTGCTAATTTCTAGTCAGTAAGAGAGATTTGCAGTGTCCCCATGTTCATTGCCCGATTCTTGGGCCCCCTGACTTGTAGAATGACTTGGCAACAGTGGGCCTCTGCACTTCCTCCGCTGGATCGCGGGCGAGCGGTAAAGGGCATTTCAGCTCTAAAAATGTGTAAAAGCCGTTGATATTTGAAACGCATATCATGCACTCACTGCAACACCCAAGGAATATGTTTTTTTTAGGCAGATGTGCTTCAGACTTTCAAGATCACCAGTGAAATCAAAACATTGACGAATGCTTCTTGCATCATGTTCCATCCCTGCTTTCAACCCCTCCTGTTGTCCCAAGATCTGCCCCAAAGCCACAAGGACCTGCCGGGGATCCATGGGTGGAGACCATCGTCGAATTAGATCATTTCCATAAATTTTATCGGGGTGAAAAACATACAACATGTTTGGAACCACCACCAAAATAAAAGTATTCATGGGAGTTTTTAAGGGTACTTCCCCCCAAATGCCACCTTCCCCCCCCCCTTCATGAAATAGGGCCGTTTATTAAGGGATTATTAAGGAACAACGATGTTTGATAACCACCTTAATAAGGCCCGATTTTCCTGGTTTGAGGCTACCCTTTTGTAAATCCCCAGTAGGTGCGCCCTTCATTTTTGTGAACCCCAAAAATTCCTTGGTGGGATTCGAAAAGATCATCGTATCTGAGGTCTCAGGGGTCAACTTTTCCTAGTAGAACTTTTCCTAGTAGCAACAACCACCACAACAACAAACAACCAACCAACCAACCAACCAGCCAGCCAACCAACCAACCAACCAACCAACCAACCAACCAACCAGCCAACCAACCAACCAACCAACCAAACAACCAGCCAGCCAACCAACCAACCAACCAACCAAACAACCAGCCAGCCAACCAACCAACCAACCAACCAAACAACCAGCCAGCCAACCAACCAACCAACCAACCAAACAACCAGCCAGCCAACCAACCAACCAACCAACCAAACAACCAGCCAGCCAACCAACCAACCAACCAACCAAACAACCAGCCAGCCAACCAACCAACCAACCAACCAAACAACCAGCCAGCCAACCAACCAACCAACCAACCAAACAACCAGCCAGCCAACCAACCAACCAACCAACCAAACAACCAGCCAGCCAACCAACCAACCAACCAACCAAACAACCAGCCAGCCAACCAACCAACCAACCAACCAAACAACCAGCCAGCCAACCAACCAACCAACCAACCAAACAACCAGCCAGCCAACCAACCAACCAACCAACCAATCAAACAACCACCCAAACAACTGCTCCCCAGCTCGCCTGCTCTGTAGGGTCCTTTGTTTCGCCTGCAAGGTCTTTGGGAGGACAACGACCGTCCAAGTCCAACAAAAAAAATATCGCCATATACAAATGGGGAGTCAGACGCCCTACAAAAGTAACCCCATCTCAAAAAAACAGTCTTGATACATACTAATTGTATATTTACATATACCTAGAACCCAAATGACCTATATTTTGGAAGGTTTGACCGTGAAAAGGAAGGTCAACCCCCTAATGTCAAGAAGATGTCAGTTGGGTTCTGGGTTATAACAAAATTTGCACAGTTTTGATTACAATTAGATACCAAGTCCAGTTTCAGGGCAGCCACAGGAAGAATACTGAAATGTTGTGCTCCTTCTGTTTGCTCCTTTTCTAGTCGGTGGTTTCAACCCGTTTGAAAAATATTAGTCAAATTGGATCATTTCCCCAAGTAGGGCTGAAAATTAAAACTATTTGAAACCACCACCCAGTTCTGTTTGCTTTTATCTCACTGCTTCCGACTTTGTGGGTAAGCATCAATCTCAAAGGAGATTCTTTTGAAGTGTAAGATCATTTTTTAATGCAGCGTTTGCAGGTGCAGGTAAAGAAAATTTCATATATACCCTTTCTCCAACATCGAAGTGGCAAACAACCCTTCTGGGAAACTCCTATTTTAGCTTCTTTCAGACCCCTACATTGTCCAATGAACCATGTTTTTTTTCAGGTTCTCTTTCAAGAACTCATGACCTTTAGGAATAGCCGTGGTATGCCATGTTCTCGTTTCCCACTGCATTTTTTGTTAACCACTTTTTTGTTTCTTCAAGTGCAAACCTGCTGGTAAAAAAACATCCTTCCAGTTCTCGGAGGTCAAAACGTCTCTTATGTTTTTTTTGGTCGGGGTTGGCATATACGAACCTCCAATGGAATTCATGAGCATTTTCTAGTTGGTGGTTGAACCAACCCATGTGAACAATATGATCGTCAAAATGGGTTGGTTCATCTTCCCCAATCTTCGGGGTGAAGATAAACAAAATATTTGAAGTTTCACCACCTAGTTTTCCTGTAAATGGATGAAGTTTTGGGGTTTCAACCTCCGCAAAACAACTTATGATAGAGGTACTGCCCCAGACGACTAACATAGCCCCAACAAAAATGATGGTTGGAAAACAATCCTTTTCTTTTGATATGGTCCCTTCCTAGGGGACAAGTGCATTTTCGGAGGGGTAACCGGTTTGACATGCTGGAGGGTCGCTGGAAATATCAGGATTTACTTTGGAGGTTGCTCCAAATTTGTAGTGTCATCCAAGCAAAACGCAACTTGGGATCAATGTCCTTCAACTTTACCCCTCAACCCAGCCATACTTGTTGCAAGTTCTTTGATAATCTGTTTTTCACGCTCCCCCTATAGTTTACAGCTTCAGGTGGCAGAAATTGTGTATGTTTGTAGCAGCCTTCACGGATTTTTCCGGATCCAAACATTAGCGATTTCTAGATGTTGCACTTCCACACTACCAATAGATGTGATGATACCATCATTTGGGTGTTTCCAAAAATTAGGGGTACCCCAAAATGGATGGTTTATAATGGAAAACCCTATTAAAATGGATGATTTGGGGGTACCACTATTTTCGGAAACATCCATTTTAAGCTTTTTGAAGGTGATATTTCAAAAAATCTCCCAAAAGGCACTAATATAACAAAGCCTGTACATCCCCCCTAAAACTCTTGCAGGATTTTAGTGGCCTTTTCGACCATTGAAACATAAAAATGTTCCTACCTCATGGTGATGAATCTAGCATGGCAAACAGGATCAAACCTCAGACATTACTAGTTGTGGTTTCAACTAGTTGATGGTTTCAACCCAATTGACAAAATATATAAGTCAAATTGGATCATTTCCCCAAGGATCGGGGTAGAAATAAAAAAGTTTTGAAACCACCACCTCAATTTTACAAATCCAAGTTGATTTTCTCCAACAAAACTGAGGATCCAAACTTAAAGTCATCTGCCAACCATGCTTGGCCAGCAACCATCTGACCTGGCAAACATATGAAATGTATGTGTATATATAAATATACATGCGTAACATATGTCAAATATATCCAATATTGCTATACCGGTACCATATAAAGCCTTTGGTCCCCTGCTACAAGACTACATAACTCGTGGATACTTTTGGTGATATCAACCTCCCGAAGTCAAAAACGCCCAAAAACCCGAAGGGATTCGGGCGAAAGGTTGGCCATGCTACCCTCAAATGTTCCTCACTGCAAAAGAATGCAAAAGATGTACAGTATATAGTCTATAGTATAAATCTCTACCAAGCGGAGTCTTGAACGGCAGGATCATTACCATGATACAGCACGAACAAAATCATGATGCATTGAATTGTTACTGTACTGGATTATAGCCTTATTGATCTTGATTGTATGAAAACCCTGTAGGCACACAGGATGCCACGACTTTATGTTGCCCGCTACGACTTGAGGGCGGCCGGCAACCTAGTAGTTGATTGCTTGACTTCTTGCCTTGGAATTCTGCCAGGCAAATTCAAATGGATAACCACCCCAAGTGATAGACAACAACTTCCTACCAGTCGCTCTTTCCGAAGCCTTCCATGCTTTGAGCTCTGTTTTTTTTTCGACGCAAAAACATGTGTTTTTTTTGGAACGGTCAGACCTGTGTCATACAATTTGGGGTGGAACCCACCGTCCCCGTACCTTCAACGTCTCACCTTCACCACTGTCAAAACTATGTCAACCGCCCCCAATTTTGGTTGCAAGCGACTCTTCTTTGGGTTTGTAAAGAAGTGTTTCACCAAAGAAATATCCCTATCAAATGGTGATTTTGACTTCATGGTGATGAATCCCATGGTAGAAAGGATCAACACTCACCCCACAAAAACGTCCAAGTATCAAGTCGTACTGTATATTCAAGTGGTGTATATTACATCATATATTATCAACAAAGGATGATGAAATATGCTACCATTCGCTGCATTCCAATGTTTGGATCCTCTTCCCATAGTAGTATCATTCAATCAATTCTTTATAGACTCTATCTTGGGATGCTCCCACTCCCAGGATTCCAGTCACCACTAGGAATTAAGATACTTTTTGTTCGCAAACCTTCATTTTCCACGTGTGATAGAGCTTCAAGAGCAGCATCTTCAATTTCAAAATCCCTTCCCACAGAGTAGCCACTGTGCATGCACTCATGTTCCAGCTTGCTATCTTAACTTATAATCCATGCTTATAAATCTTGCAAAATGTGATTATTCCGAATTATTCCCCTTAAAAAACCTATAAATCCTCACATGCTCCCCTTAAACAACCTCATCAACATGGTGACTCACCATGTTTCTGTTGGTTTTAACCGGAATAAAAAAGCAACAGTGTTTTTTGTTCCCTCACCACTTTCGAAACGACGGAAAACCGACCAACCTGATTGACCCAATGCTCCGACTCCTTGAGGGTGGATGTTTAGGTTGCGAATACAGGTTTGAATATGATCATTACCCTTAAGTTGTTTACTTATGTATATATATATATATAGAATCTGATATCTATATAGTAAATGACATAAATTGATATAAACCTATATGTATACAACATGTGTTTTTCTGTAATTGATACTAGATGTACTACGAATACAGTGTAGATAGTGTAACTTACAATGTACAGTATATACCGTCGTCAGAAGGGTCACGCTCTGGTGATCAAATGATATTAGCTATATATATATATGTATAGCTGTATAGCTATATATCAACACAAGGTACCAAAAAGTGGATGTTCCATTGATGTTGGCAAGACTGTTGATGGCGTTTGATGGAAAAATGCCTTGCCGATACTAGGCTTCTTTTTAATGCTAAGCAAATTGTGGCGATGAAAGGCTGTTTTGATGCTTCAAATGTATATCATTGTCCCTTCAAATTGGGTCTTCTTCTTGGATGATTTGGAAAAGATATTACCCACAAGATGCACAGGTGGTTGTGAAACCACCAAGTTGAACCATATTCATTAAAATGAGAATCTTCATTAAGGGGGTAGACACAAAAAAAAAACAGTAGGTTGAAACCACCCGGACCTGGACCATCTCGAGGGGGTTAGAACACCCCTAAAAGCTAACAGCAAAAGCCCCTGAAAAAGTGGTGGGAAAGGAAAACCGATCCTTTCCCGTTCGGGTTTCGACCGTTAGGTGATAATCTGAAACTCAATGCTTTCAACCCATACCATCCATGTATGGTATATTTACCTACATTTACCTTAAAAATCAACCAAATGTAGGTATATATTCCATACATGGATGGTATAGGGAAGATGAATGAAGATGACATGTCCGAATCGCCGATTTTCTAGGGACGAACTGAGGAAAACTGTTCAATTCAACTTCAGCTCCTGAGCACGAAAGGCGTTCAGCTCCGCTTTGAGAGCTTCATTCCTCGGCTTTGGGATGTCAATTTCCAGGTGCAAAAAAAAAAAATAGATACTGCCTAAACAAAATATGTTTGGAATTGCCTTTCCAGGTGCAAAAAAAAATCTTGGAATTGTTTGGGGTTGTTTGGGGTGTCCAGTTGCCTCCTCTTTTTTTGATGGCCCTGAAAACGGAATGTCATTTGAAGGGTCAATTGAATTCTTAGGGTAAGCCAAATGACTTACAACTAATTGCTAAAAACTTGGAACAAAAGCTCCATTCTGTGAGAAATTCCCTACTAGACTACAATTTTGGTGGTGGAGGTTGGCCCAACAATTGTCAAAATTCACCCCCAAAAATTGGTTTGGATTCCAAGCCACCAATGTTTTTTTGGTGATCAATGGGTGAATATAAAATCATATCAACCACTACTATATGTGTACTATCTTGATGACCATCCTCTATACAGTTTCTGGCTAAAATGTATACAAATCCCTCGAAATCATGAAGCACACTACATATCATCAACTGCATGGTGTATCAGTCTACCGCCATCAAAAGTACGTTGAAACAAGGGCGCACATGGAGAAAGTTGAGCTTGCACCTATAAAAAATGGACACATTTAGATTTTTTGATGTCAAGGTGTCCTGTCCCTATTGTAATTGCAGATGTGAAATAGATTCATCTATATTCTGCATGAGTTTCTGGGAAAGATCTAAAGCCTAAAGCAACATGTTTTTAATTGCTAGAAATCGCTGCATTTCTAAAAACCGAAACTAACTACATCTAAAAACTATACGTAGTTTTCTTTAGAGTGAATCTTCAGTGTTGTCATATTAGTTTTCCACAGAGATCCACAATAACAAACTGCCATCTTTACCACAGGAAAACGGCCCTTTTTAGGAAACCCCTAAAAAGACAATTATGTAGAGATGCCCCAAGGCCAAACAATACGTGGCCAATGGTGTAAACCTACACGTATTTTTCCGATTTCCTGTAAACTGGTTGCAACCAATACTACTACCAGATTTTCAATCAACATATTTACTCAAATACGATGGAGATTTCTCTGAAGCCATAGCTGATCCGCTATAGAAATGTATGACTTGAAGTGACAAAATCCCCCGCGAAAGAAAGGGGTGTCCAATGCGGGATCCTTCAGATTCTTAAAAATCCTTGGACACCAAAGGCACTGTTTCTCCAAACTGTGGCTTCGTAGTCGCAAAGCCTGTACAAGATGCGGTGCCAGGTGGCCTTGATATCTAAGGTTTGTCATGGTCTTCAAGATGACATGCTAGACTACTGGATTTGAGGCATGATTGCTCTACATAGTGCTTGAAATAAATACAAGTCTCACCCCAAGAGATTGGTAGTTGGAAAGCTCTTTTGGGGATAGATAACTCTGTTAAGATTGCCCATCTTTTCATCGGGGCGAGCTGTTTCCTGAGGGGCATTCTTCAAGGTTGAAGCTTCTTCTCATGAACCATCGACTAGGTAGTGGCTTCAATGATTCAACCCATCTGCAGCGTTTCTAAAAACAATAAACCCTCCAAAGTGAGACATTGAAACATGGAACATGACTCCATCGTGATCTTGTACAAGTATTTGTAGCACATATTATATATGTATATATATATATATACCAGTACGTATTATACACTCCCTAGAAACTAATATAGCACCTGGCAGGAGGCCTGCCGCCGGAAGAAACTCATCTTCCAGGGAGGGTGTACAAACATAATACGTACAAATACTACCGCAAGACAACAGTACAAGTACACACACCTGTCACAAAAAGAAAGAGTAATCCCCTGGAAGTCCAACGACTAAGTGATTTTTGAAATGTGTTCAATTGAATTTCCAGACTCTATCGAGCCTGAGTTTTGAAGCGAAACGAACGAATCAACCAACCATGGAGAAATTGGCACCAAATAGTTACCCCCATAACCACGTGACCCACCAGGTCTGACATCACTCACTCAGCGATGATTTTGTTTTTCTCTCAAGCCATATCGCTTCCAAAGGATTCTCGTGGTTCTGACACCTGGAAATCAGGTGCAAGGTTTCCAGAAGGGACTTTTCCTGATTAGATAAGCATGAAACCCATGGGTGAACCAAAAAAAGGTCCAGGTGTTCTCAAGTATGGGAATCCTATGAAAAAACAACATGAAAATTGTAGTCATCGTTTGAAAACATATCAAAAAACATGTATGTGAATTACTCATTTCAAAAAAAAACAAGTTGAACCAGGGGAATAAAGAGGACTATCTGATTGAGCTTTCCTCTTGGTCTCTGATGTTGGAAGTTGGTCAGGATGAATCAAGGCAACTTGAACAGCAAGGGTTTCATTTTGTGGATGGATATTGATGGTGTATAAAACAATGGGCGTGCATAAGGGCACTTCATTTCAACAAGTCATAGGTGAAAATACCTGGAAACCAAGAAGATCCAATGTATTTGTGGTTTTCATGATTGCCCCGAAGGAAAAAAAAACACTCCCCAAAAAGCAGTCTCACAAGTCACTAAGGCGCTGCATTAAAAGTATGGATTTTCCTCATGTTTTCCAGCTACAAGACCTCTAGATCTAAAAGTTCACTCGTATAAAGACATCATATCCGATAGACTTCCTATTTTCACCCGGAGGATGATTTTCAGGTAGCTTTCGTATTCTGAAAAAAGTATAGTATTAGTATTGCTTATTGCCTGGCTTTTGCCACAAACAACCAATCATTTGGAGATGCACCCATATAGTATATAGCTGCATTTGATAAAAAAAGCATCGCGACGTTTTCATGAAATTTCATCATGACCGACCTCTGGGGGGGGGGGTTTTCCTGGAGGCCCAAAATTAGGGTCCCAATTTTCTCCAAATCCCTGGTCTTCCCCAAATACATCCTGAGAAGTGTGTGAACGGTGGTGTTTGGATCAGGTATATCGTTTTTTTGGGGTCCAACCAAATACCTCCAAAAAACAGGTTTTATTGGAAGCCTAGGGAATGGTTTTTGAAACACTTTCCCCCAAATGATGACGCAACGCTGCAAGCAAAGACCGCAATAAATCGACATGAATACAACACACCTTCAAACAATTTTGAATCCACGGTTTTGCGGGATGTTTCTCCTGTGTTTTTTTGCCTTTTGGCCCACCCACAAAAACGTTGAGTTCACGCCTGCTTTGCAGGTTTGCTCCAGGAGGAAAAGGCCAGGATTTCCTGCAGTAGTGAACAAGAAGGCTTCTGCAAACAAAATAGAGAATGAGGGAATGGATATATAGCTAAGTAGTGAATAAACAGGTTACTTTCTCTCACATGAGGGGGGATTAATTCTGATCATCACCAGTCAAATGAGGTAATCATAATCCCTGTTGCAAAACGCGCAGTGTAGCCTGTTTTATTAGGGGCTTTGGTGCATTGAAGTGGCATAAACCCAAAGAAAATTATGCACCGCCCCTTCCCAGGATACCTTCGGTCTTGCTGAAGGCCAGTAGACTTAAACGAGCAGTGAAACTCTGCATTTTTGTATGCATGGAAAATCACATTGCACATCTAACTATGATTCGAGATCATCTCAAACTAGTTGGTGGTTTCAACCCCTTTGAAAAATATTAGTCAAAATGGGAATCTTCCCCAAATAGGGATCAAAATAAATACATATTTGAAACCACCACCCAGCATATTATAGTGAACATCCCAATCCACTTGGGATGATTTGCCTCTCAGGATTCCAGTCGAAAGGGCCCCAAGAAAGGATGATACCGCCTTCCCTAGTGCCGGGATCACCAAAAACCTATTCCGGCTAGCCAGCTTAAATCATTTAGGTCCTTTATGGGTATACATATAACAGAATGTATAATTTTTGAAATGCATTTAGAAATATATATTATATACATGTATAATATATGTGTTTACTCATATATATATATATCATATGTATATCATATACATATGTATGTATATATATATATATGAGTAACATATGATGTACAATAAGTTTATCTAAATACATGATTTCTGGGAAAATGTGTGATTATCCATCAACTAGTGCAGGATGTCTTCCATCAACGCCAGCAAACCATCAACCTTAACTACCAAGTAATGGTTGGATCACAGAAGTTCAAACGAGCAATCTTAAACTCACCCTGGGCAACATTCCGTTCTATTAATTCATTATTGAGGATTCCTACGTCAAGTATGCTCTTCATATAATGTTTAATATGTAATATATATAATTATATATGTATGGGGTAGCATTAATATACAGTACACCCCCTCATACAACCAGGGAAACCCAGTCACTAATTACTCACTTCCTCACGTTGGTCCAATTCAACCACCATCTTTTCATCCCTCACGGGGTTTTACCCACGGCATCCTGTGCAAATAGAGCTCCTTCTATTGCATTCAAGGCATCTAACATCACATTCACTGCTCCCCTGGCGACCGTTCTGGAGACCAACTTGCAAATGATCAAAGGTAGCAATGATTATTGCCAAAGCTTAGGTTATTCAACTCAACATTTCAGGGTACGTTCTAGTTGAGTTGGATCACATAACAGGAAATTCCACGAACCACACAAGCATAAGAAAATCACTCTGCTGCCAATCCTTTTGGTTGGCCATGATGGTTAAATTTACAGAAATCAATCTCACCCCCGCATTTCCAAAGTCTTCTTCTTTCACGAATCTTGAGTCAATCTCGGGGGAATATCAAGTTCCCCATATCTGGACTTAAAGGATCCAAGTTCGATCTCAAATGATGGAATTCCCATGGTTTTTTACGGCAAATCATATGAGCCGCTCATGCGATTTTCCCTTACGCCTCCGAGGCAATCTGAAGTGTTACTTGAGTCCTTTTGAGGGGGCCCTTCCCCTGAGCCACCCCACCCCCAAAACAAAAATTATGGCTGTTCCCTCATGTCGATGTTTGTTCCCAGGTTTCTCATGGCTCATGAGACTTGGAAATCCACCTCATAGCTGTCTGGGCCGCTGCAGCTGCTACGTTGGCTGCATCGCATGTTGCGTGTGGCGTTTTTTCCGCAGCGGTGCCATGCAAACCGCCCTTTGGCGCCTGGCGGTTGTTGGGAATGCCAAGCAACTTGGAGAGAACCCCCAAAAGAAAAGGCCTTGTTGACTTGCTGTTTTTCTTCCTACAGAAAATATATCATGTATAATATAGTACAATGATATTACATGCATCATGATTGCACGACAACATGACAAAAACATGAAACATATATGTATATTCACATGAATCATATGTACCATATTTGTAATGGTTGTTCTTTTGTTTTATTATAGTAAGTAAAGCTAGTGAATGTTTAGGTTCACCTCTCTGCCAGTCGACTGTGAGAATTCACCTTCTTGTGTCATGTTCATGGGAATCCTGTACTACATCACCATTTACGGTGAGGATCAGCAAGGTAGCATTTTCACGCAAATGTACTTTGGTTTGATTTCGGTGGTTGCGGCCCATCATTTGGGGAAGATGAAACTAAACACCACGAATTGTCGAATAGTTCTCGGGATGTTTCACTTTAAAGTGAAGATTCATGCTATTAATCATAGGGAACCTCTAGCAAAAGTGTAAGAATTCTTAGCACGGTTACTCTCTTGGGAATTGTATCCTCCCCAATAGGAACACTCAGCACTTCAGCGGTTTGGGAACAGAACTCCTCCGACTGAAACGCTGACCTCAAACACCTTCCCGGGTTCTTCCAACGCCACCAAACCTGATCAGGGTCCATTTTACCCTCCCCTGAAACAAACAGTTTACCTTTGGAAAATACACCGGTCGAATCCCAAAAAGAAATGTCATCTGAACCAACGATTTTCAGGGGTAAAGGAGCTGTTAGTTTCGGGGAGGGTAAGCGTCACGCAAATCCAGTCTGATGAAAAAAGGTCAGATTCGATGTCTTTTACCAGTGGTAAACTAGTAAACATCATTTGAAACAAAGAAATGATAAAATCCAACATTATGTGGAATATGTGTTGTATCTCCAGCTGTCATTGAGGCTCTTATTTTTTGAACCCACATAAGAACTACACAAAACATCATGTCAATGTGGAAGATCATAAAGTCTGCACAACTCCGACGTTGATATAGCTTTTCCCATGGACAAATCGGAGAAAATTTCCAGAGGGAAATATGTTTTTATCGCTTCCAACCTTCCATGTCGGATGAAGATCCGTTGGGACTTATATTGACGACCTATAATCATTGATACCATCAACCATCAACCATTCAAGGTAGGTAAATAGGTCCAAGTCACAGGGGAATCATGGGATCTTATGGGATATCAACTTAACAAATCCAAGAAACACACTTCACTGCAATGATGCCTTGGATTCTTCGTGGATGTTTTGGGCAAACGGGTGGCAAACACTCTTGCCAGGGGTTCCTGGTGGACTGCCTGTGCACCGCATTCGTGCCAAAACACCCAGAGATTGCTGTTTGGCACCCCCCAAAATTGGCACGAGGATCTACGTGTTGCCACATCATTTCAATTCTCAAACGACTGGGGAGATATGCTCTACAATTCGATGGCTCTCTTAGCATTCAGGACATATTCCGAAACATACCTTTGCCATTCAAGTGAATCACCGTGGTTTCTTATTAGGATCGATATAATTCTAAGAATACCTACCTGAAGGACTCCGAAAAGCGTGACCCCCCAAATCCCGATCTTCCCACATCCTTCCCATACAACTAGGCTTATGGGAGTGCTATGAAGGTAGTCTTGGAACTGTATCTGATTGGTCGTTGGGTTTAGAAATCGTGTGGAGGGTATTTTCGGGGACTCGTAGTAAATAGATGCAGTACAAAATAGCACTACTATAACTGCAAAACAATTGCAATTGCACTCTAGTACTCTACTATCTATACTATATATATATGAGCGACGGCTTTCAGTAATCANTGTTGCTGTCGTTTTCTGAGACTCGTTTTTTTGCATATAAAAAACACAACAGATTTTTGTTGAAAGGATTTAGATTAAGAAAATGATGGTGTTCTCAAAAGGTGTATATATATAATCATATATATATGTGTGTTTTTTCTATTTTGGGTATCCACTATTGATGGCTGACATCCTTTTCCCAACCGGTTGGGGTTGGTAGATTAGTCCCATAGTGGTTTTTTGTAGGTACTTACAACCCCAGTCAACTACTTCACCTTGGTGGCAAGTGGGCACAACTAAAAATGTATCCAGCAAAGAACAGATACTCATCCTACTGCAATACCCTAATCTACTTCACGATGCGTGTGCATTCACAGTGTGGACACTCACAAAAACCAACAAGTGAGCCACAAAAAAAACACTCTTACTTTCCACTATACTATATACTGGTTGTTTGATAGGGATCATTATAATGGTTCATGATTATCCCCATATAACTGTGCAATATAAATCCCCTATAAATCATCCTGCTATTTTCGCAGGTGTATGGCTTCACCCCCAAGAGATGTGAAGGTGGTCACGTTGGAGGACTGAGAGTTGGGGATCATTGTAGTTACAAGTAGATTCGATATAAACATAAAATGTATGTAACTAGAAAGATTTACATATATAATCATACAAAAATAGTGGGTTTAAACATTTTAAAAAGCTTTAGAGGTAGAAATGCATGAAATGGTAGTTGTTGCTCAGCTTGATGTGAATATGAAATGAGTTCAGAAATGCAAATAGAAGTCGATGCATAGGTATCCTCTCACAAATGTTAAACACACACACACACACCACATATCATCGTGACTAGCCCCTTCTTTCAATAGAGCAGTGGATAGGAATGGTGTGCATGATGTTACTTGTTGCGAGTATCCCAAACCCCAAGATCAATCAACCCGGAAACAAAACAAAGTTTACCTAGCCAAAAAGAACACTTTATCATACTTTATCCGTGTACAAAATGTAGGCAAGGTTTCACCCAAAGAAAAGAAATGGCACACTTCAACCATAAACCAAATATCGCCAAAAGAATATCATCCGGGCCATGGAATACCACAACTCAAGGAAGAGCGCACTATATTTTTCTCAAGACAAGTTGCGAGTGACCAGGAGAATTGCATCACACCTAGGTTGCAAACCGCTTCACTGCTTCCGCTTCCGGTGTTTCATGAAACGTTCCATGCATTTTGGGCAACAACAAAAAAAGTTTCCCCCTTAAACTAAGGGAGGTTTCCAGGTGTCTTTGAAGGTTTGCTCGCGAAACTTCCATTTGACCAGACTTTTACTCAGGAAGGGTTCTAGTCCTTAGTTTCTGCAAAACGAATCACTTCAAAAAACTGGTATATATGATGAAGGATATGACAGGATTCCATGATTTAGAGACGCGTGCAAATACGCTTTCCAAGCCTTAGTAAAGCGAAATTAAACCATTGGATACCATTGGTATCGGAACGAAGAGATAAAGTCTTTTTTGTTTCGAGTCTCCAAAATGGCCATGCTCCAAAGTTGCAAGCAGCGATGGACTGATCAAGAAATCACTACATCTCACAGTGAATCATGATACCTTAGCATCCTTACCACCCTTCAAATGCTTGAACTAAGGGAACAGTCCCTGCAACTACCTATGGGCAGGAATATATAGTTGCATCATGAATTCCATCACTTTAAGCGTTCATCGCCGTGCTGCCCCTTTTGCCAGCCATGGAACTGGTCAAGAATCCGACATACCACGGCACTGCGTCGGGGAATATCAGAGTGAGAAGCACATTGCCTCAGGACACATGCAGGTCAGAAGTCTCGGGGTGACTCCAATGGTTTTCAGAAAGCACCGGAGACCTTGAAACATATCGGTGGGACATCCCATTTCATAGGGATGTGTGTGTGTGTGTGTGTGTTTAAAAGCATGTACCGTATATGTATATGTAAATTGATGCATAAATATATATATATATACGGTTCTCCAAAATAGTGGGACATACCCCAAATGACCACAATAGGGATACCTCACATTTATATATATATATCAAATGATACTTTGACAAATGGTACATTTCTCTCTGCAGTACCATTATTTTGGATCACCACCACATCTCATAGGATCGAATTGTATGATAATAGTTTTACGTATACGTGACTGTTTGATGCTTATGGTATCAATTAGTATGGTACAGTAAATATACCGTTCGTCCCACGGATCCTATGATTACAAAATCCTATGACGACTACGGACCCTATGTTGGATAAAAAATCCTAGGGCTTTTTTTACCCACCCCATTAAAAAGCCCTATTTTGGACGTGTCCCAATTCTTTTGATACACCGGTGTCGCCAAGCTGCAACATCTCCGAATTCCAGAAACCTCAGGGAACGGATTCAAAGTCAAAAATCCCACATGAAGGAAAGGCGGTTTTTTTTCTTCTCCGAGGGTTTTTTGAATCACCAGATTTATTTGTTTAAATGCTGTGAAATACCCAAGGTCAATATGTTTGGGACATACCACATCGAGCATATACAGCAAATAGTGATGAATGGTGATTTCATGAAAGAAACATGTTGACTACTTGTACTTCACTAGTTGATTTGCGAAGGAAAACTTTTTATCAACATAAAGCCAGGGGTTTTTGAATATCTTCCACAGGTCCGATCTTGAGCACTATTAGAGAGTCAAATCCCTAGGAGGGTCCGATGATTCTTAGGGTAACACAGCAACAATCGACTTTTTGTCAATCCTTTTTTTGCTGTCAAAGATGCGTGCTTCCATCACATGTTTGGCCAAAGATTGATGTAGCTCCTGGCACATCCATGGGTCAATTCTACGTCGACATGTCTAAAGTGGTTGATCTTTCATGTTTATTATTGTCATACGGCCGTAGATATACTAGATCCCATGGATTCATATGGGACATGGAAGGGATCTCTTTATAGCATGGTAAAGGGACAAATGCGTGTATTCCAATAGGTCTGTTGCAAGCAAACTTCAAACGCCTTGCACAAAAAGATGGCGGTTTGTTGGATTTCAACATGTATGGAACTTGCAGTGAAAAGAGGAACCTTTCAAGATTCAACTGTGGAGCTGCTATACTTTGGAACTACCCCCCACCCAGTAACAGTCACCACCAGCATTATTCCATTTTTAGTAGGGAATCCCTATAAACCTTCATTTGTGACTGTTACTGGGTGGGGGGTAGGCCTAAGCTATACTCATCAAACAGACCCTAGATATCCTCTGATGGTGATTCAGTGGTACTGACTGTTGATGGAAGAAATCCTGCACCACTTGCGATGTCCCGAATTGCTTTGTTACTCCGGTAAAACCAGTGTTGGGGCATCCCAAGTAAAATTGAGTGAAAGTGCTGATGATCAGGTTGAAGCAAGAAATACCATTTAAAGTCAATTTAACCAGTCTAGATGAAAAAACAGAAGTTCCGCGCATCACGGTGGTTTGTAGTTTGAGAAATTTCTGTTGTGCACATATCATGGTGACCCCATGAGTCTATGGAGTCTACCAGCGGATGAAAATCCAACTTGGCCTTGAGTATCCATCCATAGATTTTCCTCTGTTCTATATACCGGTATTTGCGCACTTGCCTGACAATCCTCGCCATATGTCTGTGGTTTTGGACACATCCATGCTGGCAAAACGATTCACTCATAATCTGCATAATGCATTGAGAGATCTTCATGTCTTCATGTCTGAATGAGTAGAAGGTTTGGTGGCAAATCACGATATAGCAGGATACATTCCAATGATTTCCTATGATGAATGATAAATAGGTATGACAAATAGTAATGAGTATAGAAAACAACTAATAACAAACAATAATGACCAAATGATAATACCAGAGTGAATACACTTGTCATTATTGGCGAAACCGCAAATTGCATCTCCTTCTAGTTTTGTTTCCATGTTTTTTTGGGGTGTTTAGTCGATGCCTTTTGGCTGCTTCCCTTCAGGTCATGGAATCCAAGGCAAATTGAATCAAATAGATCACGATGAATATTAAAACATGTGTATATCAAAAAATTGGATCAAATATATTATAGGTCATCTCCCCATGTCAAATATGTTTTTACTAAAAAATGTATATATATTATATATTAAAAAAACACCTACACTGCTTCAAAATGAGCAAAACTTGATTTCTCACTTGACGTTTCCACCCTTTTGGATCACAAGAATGTAGTTTTTGTTCAATTGGTCACCTTTTCCAGAACGTAGAACATGGGGGGGTCCCTTCAGTCAAAACTCCTCATAAAAAGGTACGGCTGCTGATAGTTTTTTCAGGTTGGCACGGCTTTTGGAAAGACAACTTTTAGCGAGTATTTATGGTCCTGCATCTGCTGTTGTTGTTGTGATACTCGTGTCAGTAGCTCAGACGCCTGGTGAACGCTCATCATACTGTTGATGGCTGAAATCCTGCACCAGTTGGTATGGAGAATATCCCTTTATTTATAAGCTTTTATACATCCCAGGTGGTGCAGGATTTCTTCCATCAACAGTATCTCCGACTTAAAAATGGGTTGCCATGAAAGCATTCATTGCAAAAGCCTGTGGTGCTACCCCTGGTTCACCTGAAGACCTTGGCTCCTCATGTGATTATCTGATTGCAACGTGGTGAAATTTGGATGACGTTTTTGGGGTGGACGAAAACACTCAAAAACATGTGACCAGCTGAAAATAAACTAAGCCCTAAACCTGAAAACTAACTGGATATAAGAATACAAACTATCTCATAGGATCCAAATACTTGACTTTTTTAATGGTAAACATAGAAAATATAAACCAGACCCATCAATCCTATTGGCAATATAAGAAAACATTCCATAATCTTTACATCAGGCGATGGTCTATACAGCGATTAAAAGGGTGCGTGCTCCTATATGGGGCCCCATATAGGAAATACGTTGGAACTTCTTTGAATACTTGGACTGCCCTAAAATGCATAAAGGTATACGATTGATTTTCTCAAACTCTTGCAGCGTCTGGGTTGGGTGCATGTCCAACAAAAAGCACACTGAAAAACTCATTGAAGATTGAAATCTGAGCTCCTTTTCGAAAAAACATAGAATCGTTTCGGGGATGATATGGGTGTTTCCAAAAATAGGGGTACCCCAAAATGGATGGTGGAAATAATGGAAAACCCTATGACAAAATGGATGATTTGGGGGGAAAACCCACTATTTTTGGAAACATCCATATGAATATGTGAGTTTTTTGGGGGGGAAGGCAAATAGTTAGTCAGGATGATCGTTCAACGTGAAGTCAAAAGCACGCAAGAACTATAGGCATGGCAGTGGGACGTTCAACGGTCGATCCTTCGAGGGTTCACTCATCCATCTGGAATAGCTAAAAATACTGTTGATGGTTCAGAAATCCGGCGATCACCACCTGGGATGTACGAAACAATGTAAATAATGGGATAAACGGATAAACTACCAACCTCAACTGGTGAGTTGAACCCGGATTTCTGAACCACCATCAACAGTAGTGGGCCACCTCAAATGACCATAGGTTCAACCATAGGTTGGAGGGCCGATAAATACTTCAAAAAAATAGACAAATATGCTGAAAAGGACTACTTTGAACTTTGAACCCGGTGAAAACTTATGCTAAGTTGATAATTATCAACCTCTGCTTTAAATTTGTGGTTTTTCCATACCGTCAGCTTCCCCTTCCGCCCAACCTGTCCACGCATCAAATAACCATCACTGTCCTGACGTTCTTCATGTGAGACGACATGCGGAACGTCATGCCGACGACATTGATCACGTAACATCTCTCCGCGATGAAGAAAAAACACGGGTGAAACTCCAAAAAAAGAGGAAAGGAACACCATCTCCCAAAGATCACCTTGAGAAAGGACAGGTTTGTTCTCAAAAGGCTATCTCGTAACATGAATTGAGGATTAGTCAACCCTTATACGGTCTCATTGGGATTGGGAAAACATCTATAAAGTAAAGTAGCCTGCTTGCTGTGTTTAGAGAGAAACAAACAGCTAGACAAACAAGGTTACCATTCACTTGGGGCTGATCTTGCTCGTGGTAAGTTAAAACTTATCAAACCTTGAAAATCAAAACCCTTTGGAAAAGAAACATCATCTGCTACCTGCGAATGGAACAAAATTCAACGAAAAATTGAGAAATGCAAACAAAAACCTAACAACACTTGGAGCTTAGTGTTAGCAACGTTATGTTGAAGAATTTCTTTCATCGTACGATGTGGTTGTTCGGAATGGTAGCATTTGGGACTCCAGAAAGAAATCCATATCTAAGCATGCATGTCTTTACCTTTCTATATTATATATGGGTGTTTCCGAAAATAGGGGTACCCCAAAATGGATGGTTTATAATGGAAAACCCTATTAAAATGGATGATTTGGGGGTACCACTATTTTTGGAAACACCCATATCTATATACTGCTTTTAGAAAAGAAACATGTCCAAGAATTCACAGCAAAAGGACGGATATGTTTGATTTCAAATCTTTTGAAGCAAAAAAAAAACTGCAAACTCACGTGACACATTCACCATGGCTTCGGTCTTGGGTGACAAAAGATAAATTAGTAGGTAACTGTATCAGTCCCATCGAGATAGTTTTAACAGTCCGGTAGGTTGAAACACCCATTTTTGACATGATCTCCCCATTGATTTTTTTTGAGTTTGAAAAGATTATGTTTGAACACAAAGCGGATGCAAAAATATAATAAACGCAAAAAGAGTGGCAAACTTTAAGGTTTATCGTATTTTCGGGATATAGGAATCAGCTCCTTATCTAAGAATCAAATATAACATTTAACATGGTGCTCCCGGGATTCCAGTCAGGTAGGATGATGATATTCATCATAAAATCTTTAGGTTCGCTGTGTCCCAATCTACCCTTCCCTAGAATCATGGTTCAGTAAGAAAACACGGGGTATATCTCCACAATAGTAGTTTTCCCCTTTCCAATACAGCCATTTTCCCTCTAATTAAACCATGAATTATGAAGAAAAAGAATCACCTTTCCTCACCTGAGACCGTTTCTTCTTTTTTTTGGGGGGGGGGTTATAACTCACAATTATTATCAACATATTCTTTATTCAAAAATGATAACACCATAATATAAAAGTGTTAATCATTAATAAAATAGTTTGTGAAAATAACATACAGATAGCCATTCACCGCCGTTGTCCCCAGGATTTATCATAACTTGCGTCAACGTACCAATTCCTGGATGAAACTTCCCGTTAAAATAAAAATGGATCCAGACCTGACCTGCATGGATCCCACGAGCTTGGCGCAAGTCTCAAGACTTTGGGCTAAGGCATCAGCTGCCTTACCTAATGGGTGTTTCCAAAAATTAGGCGTACCCCAAAAAGGATGGTTTATAATGGAAAACCTTATTAAAATGGATGATTTGGGGGTACCACTATTTTCGGAAACATCCTCATGGAGCGGGTCACAAATGGTGTGGCTGGAACAGGCAGTTTGCTTGACTGACAAGATGGAGCTTCATACCTCCAGCTTTGACATGCAAGATTCATGCCTCTATCATCCTAGCGAGATCCAACTCTCTATCATCCTGACAAAGCGATCACAAAGACTAAGATCATCTACATTGTGCCGAACTATAATATTTCACCAACCTAGGGTTTTCTGAAATAAGGGGATTTCCCTTACTAACCCACCATTTGGGGTTTTTCGATGGTTTTAGGTCGTGTGAGGTTGCTATAGTTTGAACAGACCTGATGGTACTATTGATGGAAGATAATCCGGCGGTCACCAGTCGATTCGAGGTTGCTACTTTTTATCCCTAAACCCTAAACCCTAAATCAACTGGTGCACCGGCGGTCACCAGTTGATTCGATTGGTAGTTGATCCCATTATTTACAAGGTTTTGGCACCATCCCACGTTGGTTTTCTCGCCGGAATTTCTGAATCATCAACAAGTATTGGGGCTGACCAGTTTGGTTAGTTAGAAGTAAAATTGAAGAATTGAAGCATTCTAAACATGGAACCATTCGGATGGATTCTTGTCAAAAAATGAACAATGATACATCTGACTATAAATGAACAAAGTATTCTGGACAATTCATGATGATAATAAAAATGATAGTGATGACAAAAATCAATATATATATATAGACGTTTATGTACTGATGTCCCATAGAATCCATGTCATGGTATATCTACCTTCACTTGCCATTGAAAAATCAACCTTCATCTGGGTATTGCTCATCCCACCACAGATTGCTCATTTAATCTCGAAATTTATGTTTGGAAACTGAATAAAAACAATCATGAATGCTGTCTCATGAATCCTTTGCTTTTTTGGCACGGTCCATCTGGTCAAATTACAATCATTCCAAAACCTGAATCTTTCGCGCATTTTGGGATTAATTCCCTTACTGGGATGTCCATGGTACTTAGCAACTAGATTATAACCCCTCTATAAGTAGGTTGTAAGTCCCCCAAATGGGTTATAAACCAACTTACTAACTACTTACTAACTTCCATGGACACCCTAGTAATTCCCTTACTAAACCGCCATCTCGGGGTGATCAAACAACCAGCGTTTTTTTTTCGACGAGTCAAGCTACTCTTCGCTGAAACTTCGCGACAGATTGTACCTGGCATGGGCCGACAATTGTTGGATATTTGTAGGGTGGTTCCAATAAGATCCATGGGAACTGGTATATATTTAGCTACACCCCGGAAGATTAACATGCATGGAACATAGTCATGGAGGTTTGGAAGATAATTTTCCTTTCTAAATAGGTGATTTGTAGGTTCCATGTTAATCTTCCAGGGTGTATATGAATGATGTGTTTTGATGGTAAATATGGAGGTAGATATACCGTTTGTCCCCTTGATCTCATGGTGTTCTGTTGGGGACGAAATCGTGATAACACGAAAGTGATAGTCAAATGGAAGTGCCTGCAATCATCATAGATATCCATGAACTTTTTCACAAATATGCTGGATGAAGTTCGCCTTCGTCAATTTGACAAAAAGAACTCATTACTCTTTGAACTACCAACGAGAACACATTGGGTGTCTTGAGGGCCTTGGAACTTCGGGCTGTTTGAATAACTTTTGGCACCAACAAAAAAACACCCAAAAACATAGACCTCAAAATTGAGTTCCCAACAGCAAGCTTTGTAGGGCCCTTGTAAGACTGTCAGTTGAGGATAGATTTCTTACAGCAACAAGAACGCTGCTCGTCAAAGCCAGATTCGCCAAGACACCCAGCAAGAACTCAGTGAAGAACACCAATCCACAACCTGCAGTAAACTTTTTCACTGTTAAATTTGCATGAAGGTAATTCCGATGAATCACACTCCCAAAAACTAACATGGCACCTAAAAATAGGCCATCCCAAAAGGAAACTAGTACTCCAACCATCCATTTTCAGGTGATATGGTAGTTTCACAGAGGGTAGTTTCAATACAGTTTGCAAAGCTAACCTGACAATGGTAATCCACAGCATTTGGACCTTTCGAGTATTTCTCTCCATCTATTTGAGTCAATTAGCCTTTCACGCTTTGGCACATCTTGCACCTTCACCTGAGAAAAAAACTTGAGGGAATATTTGAGGAGAATTTCCAGGCCCTAAACCAGCATTTACAATCTATGTTATTTTATAGAGTTTGCAGTCATGGGTGTTCCCAGTCTTGTATAGCCACAGCAGGCCACATCTACGTTTCGCAATGATAGACTTTTTCATTCGAATGATCACTTAGTTAAACTAAGAAAAAAGAAGGCGGGTTCAACCCAACATTGTTCGTCCGTATAGGGCATACCACTTTGGGTTGCCAAACAATTATGATTGTCATTATGAAGGGGTCGGTTGAGCAAGATTGTCATCCACTCACTCATTGAGATTCCAACTTTATGTGTTTCATACATGTTTCACTCATTGGTTTCAAAAAGTGCTGTTGTTTTACATCATTTTGGCATAGATCAATTTCAAACTGGTGCAAAAACGGGATGTTGTTTGGATTTTTCATGCCCCACCTTTTCCAAAACATCAGCTTCACATGACTTCCCCACGTCACAACCACGCGACAAAAATCGATTATGAGCCCAGCAACCCAGTGAGAAATCCACAAGGGATTCCCAGGACTTTTGTTTCCAAACATTGCTCCTGAGCAATGTTTTTTTACAGCTGGAAAAAATCTCAGCTGCATGTAACTGTTTGTTTGAAAGCAGATCATACAGATCAAACAGGAAACTCATGGGCGGCCTTTGGCTAGTCGAAATATATATTTTTTTTTAATTAAATGTACTTATATATATATACGTATATATTCACAAATCTATATTTCTATCTGCATCTACATACAATCAGTATATATATAAATACACACACACATAATATCGGGGCTAGAGGTACAACTGAAAAATACGATTTTCAAGCAAAATGCTCGTTGCCCAACCTGACATTTTCTGGACCGAACAAAATGCCTAAAACTTACAGTTCATAATGCGGGTGAAACCCCACCCACAACATGAAATTGGCATGTCGCTAGACATTTTGCATACTCAGAAATGATGTCCTTGAGCAATTAATCTTACAAAAACCAACCAAGCCTATCCTGTTTTTCCAACTAATTCCCAACAATCCAAGGGGTATATCATATGGTTCCCTTAGGTTTCTGAATAAAACCAACCCGCTTTCGGGACTCCCTTTTTTTTTTGGCATTCCGGATTCGCTCCTCAAATGTTCCGCCAAGCCAAAGTCCCGTAGCATCTCCACCCCTCCGAAGCAACTCCAAAACAAGGCCTCTCAGCCCAGGTCGATGTCGGGAACTACCAGATGATCCCGGTCAGCGGTCGAGTCGATGCGTTTCGGTAAGTGGTTACGAAGCTCCCGGAAAACGAAGAATATGAAGTATAAGGGGAGTATTAAGGGTAAAAAGAGCAAAATATTTGAAACCACAACCTAGGTTTGCGTTTTTTCGGGGGCTTAGAGTTTTTTTGCTTACTTACGGATTTTTCGAGGTGAGATGTTGTTGCTTTTGAAAGTCAAGTCTGGTTTTCTTCTCCCATCGAACAGGGATAGATGTACCTTTTAAATTTTCAGATAAACATACCAAAGAATATCAACCCGTTGATGCTCTGGAAGGAGACAACTCCATTCAGGCGGATTTATCATCACCTCTCTTCATTGTCAAGGGTCGATTTAGATACCTAGGCTTTACCAAAACAAAACACAGACTCAACAAGACCCTCAAGATGGTTGACCTTTGATTCTTGGAGGAGTGAACATCACTCTGGTTTCATCTATTCCATCCATCAAGAGTTGTAAGATAGAAATCTATGCAAAAAACCACCCTTAAGGAGGAAATAGTCAGCCTTCTTAACGGTTTTTTTTTTAATCCATCGTTCTCCCTTCATAAGGCCGGCTACTTCTGGGGGCATAGATGCCAATGATCCAGCAAAGATTCTTCTATAAGTCTAGTTGTTTTTGACAAAGGCTTTTAAAGGAGCTCGGTCATAACTTCCCTAACGATACTATATATATTTGTGTTATACTATAGTTTTGCCACCTGCAACAAGTTGAAATTTCCATCATGTTGGGGACAAATGACATGTCTAATGCTATGAACCTCTGTTTTCACCGAGCCACTGGACTGCTAGATTACCTAGACACAAATTGCTTCTTCGTTTTGATGGTAAATTCGTAAGGTAAAATATATCATACATAGAGTCAAACTTTTTCCCAAATAATTAGTACAGTAAATTTAAAAAAATCTACCATAAATGGTTCATCAGAAATAATATACCATAACGGAGTTTATGGCAGACTTTTTTCAAGCATATATAGATATAATTAGTAGACCCCCGTGACGCCATCAAAACATTTTCCGATTCCCTGCTGTCTGGTGGCTGCGACTCGCCATTGAAATGCCTGCACTTGAGCATAATACGTGGCCTCGATGTGCATGTCGTTGTTTTCTTCAGGAGCTGCTGACAAAACAACATGTTGGGGATAAACTCATCCCACCTTTTTGATCGGAATCCTTTTAATAGGTATATAACCCCACTACTATTGGGTTGATGAGTTTATGGAAATAGTGAGAGTTAAGACCCCGAGCACATGTCAATATTTAATAGTTGCTCCAGAATGGCTGCCAATTTTTTCGAACATGTTTCAGAGTGTGTCTTGGCATAAAGGGACCCGTTTTTTTTTCGCCAGAAATGAGGCAAAGTTCTGGTGGAATTCAACGCTGTAGGACCAAGGCAATTCGCTCAAAACGTGTCATCTGTATTCTTTGACCCTCCCGTGATGTTGGTTAAATTCATGACTGATGTTTCTAACTTAGGAGGTCAAATTCTGAAAAAAAAAACAAATCAAGATCCCGGGTCCACCATGATCCAATGTTGCATATGTCTTGCATTTCTGGGCAATTGAAAATTTAGAAATCAGACCTCTTCATGCCAGTTCAAGAAAAAGATGCTTCTGTTTCCCTTACCGGTGTTCATGGGTCGGTTTTTCGGAACGGCTCCAAATGTTGGAGTTTCACCCAGATTTGCTGAAAGTGGCAAAAAATAATAAACAAAATATGCAGCCAAACGGTGATTTACAGTACTGATCATTTAACACAGTGGAATCCGCGCAAACAGAAATCAATCAATGGGCAGCAAATAAATGTTTCGTATTTACTCCACATACATGCACTATAATTCTATATGTACACCCTGTACACCATTCATATATGATCTTGTGATGATGCAGCATGATCCCACCCCAATCCAAAAATAAAAGTCACATTGCTGACAACTCGTTGTCGAGGCGCAACCGTCCAAAGAATGTACATCAAAGTGAAGCATGGAAACCTGAAAGGGTGCAACAAATCCATCGTTTTTCTCAATGGCTGATGGTTTGTCGTTCCTTCTTCTCTCTCTTGGATGCTCAACAAAAATGAAGCACCCGAAGACATGCTCCTCAAAAAGGAAAGTGTTGTTGTTTTTTTGTTGGACAGTTTACCAAGTGAAACATTAAAGAAGCAACACCGAAAAGACACTTCGAAACGTGATAATAGGTGCTATTGATATATTGTTGACTTTCAAACTCAAGACTCTATACACTATGCAAAAGGTGGTTCTACGTAACAACTCCATAGAATAGACCGAAGGACCAAGCGGCCAACCAGCAACCAATCATATCCGGTTAAACATGGTTAAACTATAAATTCACCTTCACTTGAATTCGGAGGATTGTTCTTCATCTCAAGGGAAAAACAACACATTATTCATGGGAATCTGAGGGTACTCTGCCAATGGCACCCCTTATTAGGGGACTATAAATGGACAATGAATGGGGTGGTTAGCATTGGGGTGGTACCCTTAGATTCCCATTAAATACCGTATCCTTTACCAAAACTACAGCCGCTCCTTCTGGTGAAGGGTGGGTGAGGTTGAAGCATTTTCGGTTTTCCAAAACTGACCATGAAAAAGAGATGAAACCAAAGGTGGAAGAAGGCTCTATATCACAATAAGTGTAGGATGTATACATAGTTGTAACAATATATTACGTAATATTACATATACATTTATACGTACTATCTTGTTATCTTGTATGTGTTTGAATGTGTATATTGTTTTGTGCATGCTAACGTTCTCCTTTCAAATAAACTAAGGGCAACAAAAAATTGGCGCGAAAAAAACCGACAAGGAACAACTCGTGTAAACCAGGTTTCACCGCAGATCGTGAACTGGGACTTAACCTCAGCAAATCTCTCAAACACTAAGGCAACTGAAGGGGTTTAGAACTGAAAGAAACATCAGGATAAGTAGGTAGTCCAACCTTTCATGATGGGGATAAGTAGGTAATCCAACAATCAGGGTAATCAATGGAACTATATAAAATCCATGGATGGTCGGAAGACGAAACATCCTTGTTCTTTCCATTTGGGAAATGGCATGTCACGGCATGTCTTTCAGGTGCTAGGTGTGTTTTTGTCGGGGCGGATTCATGGAGAAGCATCTTCAAAACATCTTCTAGACATCTAAAATCTACTTTAGATCGGAAGTAACAAATATTTTCAATTAGGATCCAACTGTGTTCTTGCTGTATTTGTGTGCTTAATAGTTACCCCAAACAAATACTGTAATCATAACATATAAGTTGTATCAGAAACCTTACCATAATCACTTTCATTTCCACCTTTTTCAGTTGCAAATCCTTTACAGTAGATGTTTGATGGCTGATTCATGAAATACTGATGATTTACTGTAAATCTGTGAGTAAATATCTACAGTAGAGTGAGTATTTCCACACTTCCAACAGCGACTCTTGATCGAAAGCACAAATGAATACTTGTTGTGGCCCTCCCGCAGCGTCTATCAAATTATTCACTGCTGTGGGACAATAAGCAATACTTCACAAATTGAAAGAAAGTTCTATCTAAGTCCTGAGCAAACGCAAGGATGTTGCTTATCACATTGTGCATTGTACTGTTTGCAAGACAGGTACTTGCATGTCATGGATTACAATAAAGTAAGAATATGTAAAAAGCGTACACTAGTCTTAGTATAGTCCCCTCCAGTCTTTGTGCCTTCATTGATTATCGCAAGTGGCAAATACTGAAATAGGGGGAATCCTTGGCTTCCCAAAATCACATTTCACGTCTTGGAGTGTACAGACTTCCAAGTATGTTTTAGACATTTGTAGGCACTTGTAGCAGTCGCACTGAACTTCCAACCCAACCCATTTCATCCCATGCAAAAGGTGACAAACAAAAACACAATGGAGCTTCCTGGAACCATCGCGGTAAAACTTTTGCCAACAAATCGACCCCAGTTTGTAAGTGAGTATCGGTATCATAAGGGCCAAGGAAAAAACATGGTATAAATACTGTATAAATGTAGTCATGTATATCGGGTGACATAAGGGGCAGGATTCTCCAATCTCACAGCTCTACCCCCTCCCTTCAGGATTTTTGCGAAGCTGGGGAAGGCCACTGCAACACGAAGCTGGGCAAAGCACCCAAGATCACACCTGACGAAGGAAGAAACCGAGGAGACACTGGGCAACCGTGTTGTTCCACCAATTAATGACAGAGATGTAACTCATATGGTGATGATAACGATGGCGGATAGCAAATTTCGTGATTCATGATCAATAAATCGAGTAACTAATTCTATAATAATCATGAACAACGTTAGTGCAATGGTGTTGTTGCGACTTATTATAACATATTATTGTTGCGGTTGTGGGTGCGGTTGTTGTTGTTGTTGTCGTTGTTGTTGTTGTTGTTGTTGTTGTTGTTGTTGTTGTTGTTGTTGTGGTTGTGGTTGTGGTTGTGGTTGTGGTTGTGGTGGTGGTCGTGGTTGTGGTTGTGGTTGTGGATGTGGTTGGTTGTTGCTGTTGTTGTTGTTGTTGTTGCTGCCGCCGTCGTTTCTACTGGTAGCTGATGTGTACTATACGAACATTCATGGTCCGGAATCTATTTTTTTGTATCTTATGTATACATTTCAAGTGGTAAGCCTGAATTTTACATTGAGAATGGAATTGTGATTATTTCAGCAATCTGGCAAGCAACTGAAAAACGCAAAATCTCTATACAAACGAGAAATTGTTCTAATTCTACCCTTCTGTGTGGTGCTTTGACTGACTCTTCTCCTGCCATGCTTTCGTTGTCACCACCGTTGTCACTCCAGACATGAGCAAAAACAATCCTCAGCAGCACGACTTGACTTGCGACACCTCCAGCAGTGCCAAGGAATTCATTCAAAGTGCCACGTAGTGTGACCTTTTTTTTGTTGGAGTTGTGTGTTTCCATGAAGGACAGGGCTTTGTACATCCCATTTCGGGTCTCTAAAACCAAGGCAAGTTGCTTAAGTTTTTGGGACGGCTTCATCCTGAAGAAAACATCATGCCATCCTAAGGAATCAAAGTAGAGTTTTGATAAACATGTTTCAAGTGCTTGGTTTGTTTTGTTGGAGGATACTAGGAACTGGGAACATCGGTTTAGGTCATTGTTGAATATCTGAACTCGTCGGTTTTTTTTTCAAGTCAAATATGCGGAGTCATGGCACATGGAAAAGGGACACATGTCTGTAAGCACCGCTTCTAAGAGATATTTCACCCGCGGGTATTATCTATACTTACTATATCGACTTCCGACTACATTCCCTAAAACTAACATAGCCCCTGAAAATAGGCCTTCCCCAAAAGGAAAGCCGTCTCTCTTCCAACCACCAATTTTCAGGGCTATGCTGGTTCCAGGGAGGGTATATCTTATTATACACATATCCTGGACCCCTCAACACATATGCTACAAGTCTTGTGTCTCAAAAATGATTTGCAGATATTTCAGCTATACCTGAATTTTAAAGAGCGCAGCACCTCAGGGGGAGGTGACAAATGACAAAACACCCTGGAAGTTCAACTTCTGTAAATCTCTGGAACGAAGTCCCTTTGATACTGTTGATGATTCAGAAATCCGGCTAACCAGTTGAATATGGCATTATTTACATGGTTTTAAACATCCCAGGTGGTGCAGGACTTGTCCATCAACAGTATCACTCTGTCCAGCTGACATGAGACTCACCTCAACTCAATGTTCCCTGTGAGTGGACCCATGAAGAAACCGAAGCAAAATACAGTGTTAAAGACATCTGAGCCTCTTTTTAGAAATCTTCCGGCTGTCAAATCAGTCAATTCTAGTTGGTGGTTGAACCAACCCATCTGAAAAATATGATCGTCAAATTGGATCATCTCCCCAAGTAGGGGTAAAAAATAAAAAATGTTTGAGTTGCCACCACCTAGAATTGTGTGGTTAAGTCATGCAGACCAGGTACCCAGCGAAAGGGAAGCAACCATGATACCAGGATGGCACATAATGCGGAGCCACCACGAAATCTGGAGAGTTCAATGCATGGTTCCATCGCAGGGGGGTCAGATTTCTATGGCCTACTACAAGATGGGCCTCTACCGGACTCTACTGGTTACAAATTAGGGTTATAATTCCACTTAATCATGCAGGTTATAGCCCCAGTTACCCATTTATAAGGCCATTTATACTGGTTTTAACATGTTGTTTAACTCGGTTTAGAACTAGTAGGTGCCCATCTCGCAGATCCTTTCTGAAATACATGTTGGGCTACTGACCTCATCTGGTCCGATTCAAAAGTAAAATCACAAGCAAAATCCTTATATAACCCATATAGGATCCATCTACGGTATATTGATATATACCTACATTTGCCATATTTTAATGGTACATAAAGGTAGGAAACTCTATGTAAATATAGCACACATGGGTTGTATGATCTATGGGTAAATATGCATCAGCCTGATGTTTGTTGACCTTCATCTGCATTTCCCATTTCGATCCAAGTCGGGGGTCGGAATTAACAGCGGCCCGTCCTAAACCTCGGCACTACCCTGTCGAAATTCCGTATCAAGGTGAGAAAATCAAACAACATCAACAAAATACAATCAACACAATACAATCAACATATGTCAATCATCTCAAAAAAAAATAAATTCACGTGCTAATGCTTAGAATTATACTAATAAAGTTTGGTTAAACAACTAATAAACATATTTATTCCTTATATGGTGATGAATCCCTTGGCACAAAGGGATAACACAAGAAATCATTTGGAACAACAAATCCAAGGTATATTGGTGCTGTATTGTTTAACCTCCTGGAAATTAACATATCCCATCTGAGGAAAAGGAAAATCATCTTCAAAATTGCCTTGGTAAGGGATATGTTAGTTCCCTGGAGGGTACATGTTTTTTTGATTTTTTTTCGTGGCTTTCCAGTACACTTGTGAGATGGTCAAACAGACCCCACCTTTTTTCCCGAAACGTGAAAACGCCTGATGCACCAGAAGAGAGAAGCAAGCCATGCCTTTCGTGACGAAGATCGTCACAGAGTTGAGTCAAGGTGGCTTCATGGAGTATCAATGTATCAACTGGATCTCCCAGAAACTAACATACTGTTGATGGCTGAAATCCTGCACCAGTTGGTATGGAGAATATCCCATTATTTACAGGGTTTTATACATTCCAGGTGGTGCAGGATTTCTTCCATCAACAGTAGCACCTGCAAGGAGGCCTTCTCAAAAGGAAACCCATCTTCCAACCCCAGTTTTTGAGCACGGTACACGAAAAAACTTGCTGGCGGGCGGTTGTGCGGTTGTGTGTAAAAATGACCTCAAGGGGAGGTCATTTGTTTGTTATATCCAAAGATGGAACTTGAAAGTTGGAGTATGAGTTCCCCCAAAATGAAGTGTACTGATTTCCAATCTATGGTAACTACATGTAACTACCATGAGCCAACAAGTACTATATGTATATTTATACATACCCCCCAAATCTTTACCCTTGCCGCTGAATAATGATGCTAAGAAAACCTCGGACCTGAAACTTCAGGGATGATAACTTTGGTGCGGGCACAAACATCAAGGATGCTTGGCCGGGCAGTGAGAAACATAGGTTTCTGAAATACATGGTGGACGAATGACTAATGTCACCCCATACCATTTCATCATACATGCTTGGTCCAAAAAAAAAGGCTGCCCGTCTACTACCTCCTTACTGGTGACTGAACCACCATGAATCATGCTTTGAAATTACAAAGACGTCACCAAGCTGAAAACAAAAAAAAAACGACCAACATAAAATCAAAAGCTCACACAAAAAATAACAGACAAAAACCCATCCCTTGCCTTACTCGGGCCGTTTCGGGCCATGAAACAACAGTTTAAAGGTTAACGATTGGCCCCTTTGACTCAGGTGTCTAACCAACCAACAAAACCATTTCCAACCAACAAAAAGCTTGGTGGTGTCTAACCCTTTGACGATTTTTTGTTGGGAAATTTTCACACGGATTGATTGGCTGAGTCAGTCACCTCCCATGTCCCATTTCCAACCACCAAAAAACAGACCTTCCCCAAACATCTCGAAAAACCTCGACCTCAACAGGACTCGTCCTGTGTTTTTTTTCAGGCGAGTTACTAAGGCATATCCGACAGCCTGACGTTGGTCGTTCTTCAACCATGCTTGCTCCAAGAACCATGAAGCCTCAGACCTCACATTGGCCGGGAAGGATGGTTCCAAACGATATATATTAATTATTGTTCATAGATTATGAAGAAAACTATCAAAAACAGTATATTTTGCATAAATATATGTATATATCATAGTTACGTAATAGCCAAAGCTTTTTTTTATAGTGTAAGATGCAAATAAAAAGGTACTTAGGAAGTTTTCCTCCAAAGTTTGGTCAACTTGCCTGCCCCAGTCCTGACTTCAAAGAGCTGGGATAAAACTTGGGAGCCTTGGAACATGTATTGCTATGAATATAAGAAAATGGATGTTACGTATAATTGTCCATGAATATATCTATTATGCGTATAAAACATATGTGCGTAAATATGTTGTTGTATGAATATATATGTATGTACGTCTACTATAGAAATAATATACATGTATATATATATACATGCATAAATATCATAAACACATGTATAAATATATATGTATGCCTTTAGGAAGTACAACTGTTGATGGCTATCAGAAAACTGAAGCAAATGTAGGTTTCCAAAAAAAACTGGTGAATGGAGTCTGTTCACTCCATATAAACACACCGACAATGGGATATGATATATATCTGATAATGAATTGTGTGCAGGAATTAGTCAATACCACAAATGAAACGTATCTATGTCTGCAATCAGCATGTATGTTTATATACAGATACATTCATATGATTTATGTGCAATTATATATATATATATATGTACATATGTATGTGCATTTTTGAGAGGTCAGAATCCTGATGTGTTCAAGTTTGATGAGTTTCTTAACTTTGCTTTGCCCTTATTGTTGGTGAAAGTCTTTGCGGCATTTCTGTGAAAAACAAAAATCGTCGGAGATTCGAAGTCCCCGATTTCTTCGGCGGAAGATGGCAAAACATAAAGTGAAGCTACCAAGTAAAGCATCCTCCAAAGGGTGCTGTTTGAACCCTATGGCATGGTGTATATGCACCCCTTATCATCCATCTCAGCAGGAAATTGCCAAGTATGTATCCGTAGCGGTTGTTTTTTCCCTCTCTAATTTAAAAGCTACCATTTTTCTTCAGCAACTTTGATCCTCCAAGACACGTCTGGCACTCCACATCCACCTGATGGTGGGTATGAATAGTCGATGAATGCTCTTCCAATAACTAACCAAGCACCTAAAAAAATGAATGATTCAATACTTCCTGAAACAAACAGCTATAGCAACTGTGCCTTTTTTGGCTGTTTTTTTTTTCCGGTGCTAAGTTCGTTTTTTGGGGTGCATAATTTATAATGACCCTATATAAAGCTGATCGCTATTATGTTGCTTCAACTGGATGGTCAATAGGATGTTGCTCGAAAAAGAACTCCCCCATCTTCCCCAAGAATTCCATAGTTGGTTTTCCGGGATCCCCTTTTTATCTGTTTTTTATGCGTAAAATGTGTTCATAATCCCGAAATAACCATGTCGGTCACGTCCCTAGGAAACAATAGATAGCCTCTGGTAAGGTAACAAATAGCCATGGAAATTCATCATCTTTCCTGGTAAACAGCACCAAAAGTGTTGGTCTTCTAAGCCCCAAAAAAATCCCAAGAGATCATGAAGAAAACAGAAATCCCAATCGACAGTCCGATAAACATTTCCCAATGGTTTACTGAAGAGACCAATATTCTGTACAGTACATCATTAAAATTACAAAACGCAACAACTTTTCGCAAACCTTTCATCTTGGAAGTTGCATTGAAAAAAGAGTCAACCTGCTACCTTCAGCTTCAAAATTGATGATACCCTTTCGTATGTCAAAGGAGACGCTTGTCATCTTGTTGATCTTGCGGATTCTGTGCCGTCTACTCTTTTTTGGGGGGCGGGTTCACCCTGTAAATCTGTAAGAAAAACCTATATGTCCTTTCTTAATCTAAACGATCATCATTGGTTCCAGGTATGTACACCTATAGTCTTAGGAGCTTCGGCACGCAGCACGCGCAACGCTGCGTGCCAGCACGCAGTTTCGTCACGCAGTGGGTTTTCTATAAAGGAAATGATGTGAATGCATTTTTCTGCAAAAAATAAATGCATTGGTGATGTTGGGACCTATCCGGGACCCTAAAAAGCATCCGCCAAAATTTGTTTCTGGATGGAAGAACGTATCGAATTCGCCGGTTGTTTCGAATCCTGCCACCTGGTGAATGTCCCCTTGGCAAAGATCAACCCAACCAGCTATGTTCTATTGATGATACTGTACGAAGGTGATACCAGGTAGTATGATGTGTGGTGTAGTATGCCAAGTGATACTTTCTATATCTAAAAGTGCTGCCACTAACTCCAATGCATTTGCCAGAGCTTTCTCAAAGCATTCCAGGTGATGATGCCCCCATGAATAGATTTTTAGAGGAAACAAATCAAAAATGCATTGAGGCAAGTGCCAGCACGTAAGTGCCAGCACGTGAGTGACGAGTGCCAGCACGTGAGTGACCGAGATGCTAAGCCTATAGTTGTTTCTATGAACTTTCAATCGTTTGTTGAAGTTGCTTTCACATTGTACCTACCATTTTGGGTTTTCCAACCAAAGATATGACGCTTTTTTCTAACACACTCCACGGGGAACTGTGATGAAAGTTCCGAAACTCGAATCTTTCCTTCAACTACCAACTGAAGCGTCATTTGAAGTAACAGTTTTCCCCTCAGATTTTGGAAGATCCTCAAATTTAGTCACGCTTTTTAAGACAAAAAAAAGACCCAAAGGTTGCACCCATGTTTGTTCAGAGTTCCCACCACCTCATCAGCCTGATCTTATTTGTTTGATGTTTTTTTTTGCCAGTTTTTTTTTTCCAGACCTTGTTCAACAAGAAGTCTTTGATGGATTTCGGAATCTCTCGCAACATGTCCACAAATGCTGCAGCAGGTTTCATCGCCTCAAGACGGACGTTTTTTTGGGGAAGGCCTGAGAGTTGACCTGAAAACCGGCAGTTGCCAGCTACTACGGGTTTTCATGGAAGAAATCCCAAGGCCAACCAACCGGGATATATAAAAAAAAACTGTTTAATAACATAAAAAAAGTAGCAACCTCAACTGGTGAGTTTACCGGATTTCTGAAGCATCAACAGTATATAACAGTATCTTAGATGTGCCTTTTTGTTGATGCCAAGTACCACAATGTCACAAGTAATAAGATATATTCCCAAGAAGTCGATTGATACAGTCACAGATGTGTTTCCCACCTGAAGATTGATGCTTCAAAAAAACGATCCGGGTTTCCTTGGTGGGTTTCGACCTAAATTTTTCTAGTGAGTTATATATATATATATCTAGTTTAATTCCCCATGGTTGTCTGGTTGGTGGTTGAACCAACCCATCTGAAACATATTAGTCAAATTGGATCATTCCCCAGGTAGGGGTGAAAATAAAGAATATTTCAAACCACCACCCAGTATATATTTTAATTCACCCATGGTTTCTTGACTTATCATGTTATAAGTTATAAAGTCCAAAGAGTTGATGAACCAATTTCTAGCTGCCAATCCACGAAGGAACGTTTTTCCGCCGATAAAAAACAACGAAAAACGGGGCTCGCAAGCATGTCTTTGTAAATACGTTGTGTATTAACAGACATTATTGGGATAACCCCCACATGCAACAAAAACACGTAACTTCAGATTTTACAAAATAACACTAGAAATATGGACAGAAAACAACATAGTAACGGCCCATGCCAGAGAAGCATGTTTCAACCAAAAGAATCAAAACTCACTCGACTGATAAGATCAGATGTTGTTTGACCACATGTTGTATCCCCGCAGAAACAAGGGTTTAATAAGGCCTTATTAAGGGAAACCATCGGTCAATAGATTTAATAAGTCCTGGATAAGGGGTCGGTTGACTAGCCATTTGGATCGTTTCCACTCGATATTTCTTTGAACAAAAATACAAAAACATGTCATGTGAGAAATTACCACCCCAATCTTCGGGGCAAGAAAAAAATAAGCTACCATCATGAATCTGTGCTTTACAAATCTCAGCTCAGCCAACCTTTCAGTCACTACCATCATCATCCCAAAGTGGCTGATACTTCTGGTGTTGTCGATTCAGGGCGTCTTCCCTTGGTCGGTTCCAAAGGTGTCAAGGATGATCTTTGACGGCGCTTTGATATATCAAATCTCCTGCTGATATATTATAGGTTATGATAATTGATATGTTTTTCCTATATACCATGATATAGAATATGATGTTTTGTTCTGGAAAATCTCTTGTAAAAAACATGAATGCAAATGCGTAAACTGAAAAAACAGTGGGAAAAATGTTTGAAACAAAAAACTTATGGTGATTTGGTTTCCAAACTTTGGGTGGTTTCACGATTTTTTTGACTCCAAATCAAGCGAACCAACTTCGGGGGGAAGTCGCCAATTTTGGACTCAAGGAGAAGGATTTGGGGCGAAAAATTGTGCCATGTTTTTCTTCAAAAAGGTCCCAAGTAGACAATGAATGATGGAGAACGGGGAAGGGAAGGCCCCGTTGTCCTTGTTTTTTTTATTTGGAACCGTTGACCCAAAAGGCGTGAAATCAAAAACGTAAATGCTGATCACATTGCACGAAATCCATGACAAAATAACGGTTACTCAAACACTCCGTGGTGTTGGTAGATTTGCTATTTACCATAGAAATTGACCAGAAATCAACCAGTATCAGTAGGCGAACTTACTTCTTTGGTCATGATTCTTTTCTTCTACCTCATGACCTTGAAGAAAAGAACCTATGTAATTGTCCACTTAGTATACAACTGGTTGGTGGTTTCAACCCATCTGAAAAATATTAGTCAAATTGGAAATCTTCCCCAAATAGGGGTGAAAATAAGAAATGTTTGAAACCACCACGTAGATGTATACATTGAGTCATTGAGTATCTAAGACTGGGATGATGAGGATCAAATTCGCCACAATTAAACATCGGCCAGTCGATTTGCGAAATACCAAGGCACAG